>JADDOH010009245.1:0-122051 GCA_016648135.1 Agrypnia vestita | reverse complement strand
GGGGATTGAAGAAAGAGATACACTCGCGATACAGATAGGTGTATGTAACTGGGATCAAATGACGGGGTGCGTGTTCTCGGTCCAGGGGATGAACGGGACTGCGGAGACACTCTGGGTGGGTCTAAGTAGAATTGCGCAAAGCCTCCACACAGTTAAAATGTGTTCAGTCAAGCAAAGGTGAAGCATTTTGAATCGGACCAGAGCGTCGTGCCTCAAACACAGCCGGAGGGAAGAAGCCCCTACGTTCTTTCACTCCCTTGGCCCGACGAGCGCGAATTCCGGATATGAATGTTCATGAATGTCAGCTAAAAGACTCAGGTAGCCGTACCTCAATCGAAACCTTCGTTCGGGACCTCATCAACGTACGAGACAGGGCGTTCCGCATGGACGAGCAACTATGAGAAGCAAATGAAGGGGATTGAAGAAAGAGATACACTCGCGATACAGATAGTTGTATGTAACTGGGATCAAATGACGGGGTGCGTGTTCTCGATCCAGGGGATGAACGGGACTGCGGGGACACTCTGGGGGGGTCTAAGTAGAATTGCGCAAAGCCTCCACACAGTTAAAATGTGTTCAGTCAAGCAAAGGTGAAGCATTTCGAATCGGACCAGAGCGTCGTGCCTCAAACACAGCCGGAGGGAAGAAGCCCCTACGTACTTTCACTCCCCTTGGCTCGACGAGCTCGGGCTCTGGTTATGAATGTATGTGAATGTAATAACTCCGTACTCAAGGACGAGATAGGACGTTCCTCATGAACGAGAAATTATAAGATGCAGGTAGCAGTTCGACAGTCAATACTTATGCTAGGGGGCGCTTTAATGAACGAGATCTGTTAGCAGTTTAACAATCAATTTTTATGATCGGGACCGCATTCAGGCGCGCGATGGCATTACTAACACCATCATTCTCATCAGTCACCACCTTTTCTAACTTGCTGTATACAGAGACCTTCGGGGTTCTCTCTACCCGGCCAGCGAGAAACATATCAGGAACTACACAATCAACTGTAATAATCATGCTGTTTTACCATCATTTAATATCTCTAGTCAATAAGACTACACCGTGGGATCAATAACATCAACTATATTTGGCGATGCTAACATGGCTCTGACTGACGCGCTCAAGGGAGAGTCTTTTCCAGTCACCCAGTTAGTTCATTCAGCCCTTTAATCAGCAGTAAACATCATAATAATCCGGCTCATGTAGCCGCAACGTGGGATCCTCATCATATACACCAGTCAATTTGACTGCCCCGCGGGACAATATACAAACATTAATATCAGACGCGGGATTTCTTCCTGATATGTTTGTCGCCGGGAAGCGAGGACTTCGGGGGATTCCAGCAGGAGCAATAGAGTCTCGGCTTGATCTTGGTCTGCAGCTTAGTGTGGGAGGTTAAGTCTAAACAGGAGTTAACCACCGGATGCGGCGATGCTCTGGGGCCGCATCCCCCTCCCCCCTACAGGGGGGGGGGGGGCATCTAAAATCCACGTTTGAACAGAAGTGGTTAGACATTTCTTAAATTTCACTTACAAATCTGTATCTTCCATTCCCTTAGAATCTCGGGCTGCGATAATGTCAGACAAAGCTTGCCCTGAGCCTCTGTTGCGCCTAGTTGTTGTGAATATATATGTGATTGTCTTCCCCTACTATGTACTATGAACAGATTGAGCAGATTGGACAACGTGAGACGCGCTATCGGTAGGTTTCTTACTTGTGTTTTGAATATAACGTATGCTATTATATCTTGTAAATCTGTCATAAATGGGTGCCGCTTGTGGTTGTGCTGACACCGTTCTAAGCTGCTATTATGAGATGTTGATAATCAATGCGGGCGGAATCTTTAGCGTATGCCGTTAACTTGGCAACGATTGTATTGTTTTATATTACAGTATTTTAACCCCGATGGTATTATAGTTATGGCGGTTCAATGTAAGGGAGTTTTGCTACTAGCGTTTATTCCTAGGCTACGCCGCATATAATTGGCTTTTAGGCAACTCCGGACGTGGACGATATCGGCTATCTCTCATATAGGCGAAACTGTAGAGTTCTAGAGCGGTTTCTAGAAGGACGAGTACGGATTAGTTACGTGCGTTTGTTATTTCCATAGTTAGGTAAGAATTCGATCTATATTAGTCTAGTCGCGTTAATAAGAATACGAATCTCACCACATATCAAAAGAATTCTGGATAGCTACGGACACAACGGAGGAGGAATTTTCCTAACCACTAGATAGATCACGACTGGCCAATTTTGAAAATATAAATTCTTAACAAAAAAAAAAAAAAATATTAGCTTTCATGTAAATATACTTCCGAAGTTCTAAGTTCAACTTAAGTTTTGTCTAGAAGCTTAAAGCATAAAGTGTGTGCTTAAAAGTCACAAAAGCCGTAATAAAGCTTAATTCGGTAGCTTAAAGTCTCAAGCTTTGGGCTTTTCGTAAAACTTATATTATTAAACTTTATAGTTAGGTATTTAGCTTAGGTGTACAGGTAGCTACGTTACAACACATAGTGAACGCGTTTTTAGATAAACTCTTAACCGTAGTGGAGGAAAAATAATGAATCCTCACTTTTCATTAGAATATTTAGTCAACAGGGTCTTAAAAATATTGCTAACTGTAGATTGTTTTAATATATTACTTTCTCACATGCTAGATCAGTCACCGCTGGAGAACCATACTGCTCACCTAATTAAGGCAGTTGCTTCTAAATATTTAGATGTCAGGCTACACTTTCTGATCAAACCAGCGGTACAACCTACCGTCGAAGTGAGACAACATTTCAACAGAATTTTTATCTTTCAAAATCAATAGCGAACTATATTATAATTTTAAATTTATTATTAATTCCATTAACGTACTTCACCATGTTGTTTTTTCAAACAATGTATTTTATGGTGTTATAATTATGTAAATAACGTAATTTTCTAAATATTTATACAAATGCATATATATAAATGTTTATGTTTGAGAGACGATATGTTATAAATGATCCTCGATTATAATTATTATTATTGCAGTACCTTACATAATTATTATTGTGGTGATCATTAAAAATATTAAAATAAATAGATGTACTCACATATAAAAGGCGTTCTCATTTATTGCTGATTCATTGTAAGTGAATTCACCGAGAATCGTACATTTGTGGTAGCCCTGTTTTAGCAAGAAATTACAAATACATGTTAGAAACGAAGTATCTAGTCTCACCAAATGACCACGCCTCTTTTAACAAATTCGAAATAATATCATAATATGCTCTCTATTGTTTGTATATACTCTAGAGTGCAACTAATGATGTACAAAAATATGAGATTCGTAACTCAAAAACAGACTCTTTGAAAAAATGCTAGTCTTTCACTCGGGTGCGACATACTTAACACATCTTCGAAAGATGTATTATGGGGAGCCGTAAAGAACACCATTACGTTTTGACCTGCAGTTAAGCTCGGCTTGTGGTGAGACATGGCCAGATGGCCATGGCAGCATTGTGGATCTTCTACTTATTTATCAGTGTTGTAATTAATGTGGACAAGGGTTTGCAGTTGTAAATTTTGAATCAGAAATGTAATAGGGAGAAAAGAGAAAAATTTCCAATAGGATGAATAAATATATATATACATAAATCACAAACAATCAACTCGAATCATCAAGAATTATTCGTGATTCAACAGTCCAACCTAAGGATTTTAGATCATTTTTCTTATTCGCCCAGAAAATATCTGTCTAATCTAAAAACCTGTTTGAATGTTTTAGAATCATTTTATTATTGATTTCTTTATGCCTTGAGGTTGTGTTGTGTGAGGTAATAAATCACCTTATTTATATTAATGTCATAATCACTAAATTCAAAAATAAAATATACCTACTGAATATCAGATGAAAACTGAATTGAAAAAAAAAATATAATTTTTATACGTAGGTGTGTTCTAAGAACACAGTTACTGGATTTTGCCTCTGGAGGGATGATTAATTGATTAAGTTAAATTATAAAAGTCTCACAGAGACGAAGCTATTATTATGATTAACATTTTCATATAAATAAGCCCTGGGCCATCGTATAAAAATACTTTCACACTTGTTTCTCATATTCATAGGCTTCGTCTCTGTGAGACTTCTATAATTTATCTTAGTAAAATATATTATAAATGAATTTTGTGTTTAAGTTGTAGAAATAATTTAAGATCATTACATAATACTAAGCATTATAAAAATTATATATTCAAAAGTATTCAGTTTGATACATCACCTGTTGATGAGAGATTCCGTTTAGTACTTCTTAGTAGTGAAAAAAATAAAAATATTATTAAACTCACGTAGAGATAAGTAAGGATTATTATGAAAGAAATTATATTTGAGGATAAAAAATATAAATTTTAAAGAAATTTATTTTTATTTGATAGACAAATATGTTATACCTAATACACAAATGTACTGATAATACAAATTTTTTTTTTTTCAAAAATTGTCTACATTCCACTTACATGTTCCCACAAAAAATATCACGTGCTCGCAAAATAATTATTATCCATCACACGGAGCACGAAGTATTTTTTTATTACAATTATCACAAATACAAATGAAAGTAGTAAAAGTATAAATAATGAATACTTAATAAGTACATCATGTCCGGATTCGGATAAAGTTGAAGCGTCTACTGTAATGGGTTTCTTTTAGATACTCTTAATGCAATAATAACGTAACTCTTCAACTGATGTCAGATTATTCTAAATCACAAATGAAAGCTTCGTAAAGTTGTACATATGCAAAATACTATAAAATATATTATCGTAAATTATAGCCAAAACAATTTATAAAATAAATTAGATTATAAATCAAGTGGAGCCTGGAGCTGGCAGAAGAGGAAAGGAAATAGACTGAATGCAGTGGAGATGAGATTTCTTAGACGTATGTGTGGCAAATCCATTTATAATAGAGTAAAGAATGAAGATATTAGGAATGAATGTAAAGCTGATCTTAGCATAATTAATATAATTAAAAAAGGGTCGCTCAGATACTTTGGGAATGTTGAGCGAATAAATGAGGAAATAATGGTAAGAAGGATATATAATGCAAGTGTTGATGGCGCCTGAAAGAGAGGGCGTCCGCGGAAGACGTGAAATGAGAGATTAACCAGATACTGGAAGGTAGTCCCGTTAGAAGCCTCAACAACCGGGAGTTTGCAAGCGAAGATGTATGAATATGGATGAGGTGAGAGTTGTATGTCAGGACAGAAGCGTGTGGCGCTCTATCCTCTCTGCCTACCCCCACGGGAAAACGGCGTGATGGTAAGTAAGTAAATCATGTTAAAATTATTTTACTTCCGGTTCTTAAAAGACCGCAGTAGATTTGTAGGATCCGGTGAATAACGTCGTATTTTTTCTTTTCCCCGGAGATCAGAGAATGATGCAGGTGAAAAATGCAGGGATAGCTCGCCAGGTGCTTCCTTTCCAAATGAATGGAGCCGTAGATTTTGGGCGGGGAAGGATTTTTCGCAGACATACGGGACACATTGGGACTGGGCAAGGGTCTAGGGAAAACTGGCTTTCGTTTCACGGACGACCTTTTAACTTGTGACACCTGCTGCACGGTTTTTTCGGGTACACAACTTATGTATATTTTGTAGTAATAAAGAACAGTGCGTGATTTTATATCTCTTAATATGTTTTTATTGAATTTGAACTCAAAAAATAGTAAACATAACACAAAACAACTATTTTATTCTGTTAAAAGTAAGACAATTTAGTTTTCAAAACTTTAAAAAAAAATGCAGTTACAAGGTTACAAGTTACAAATTTTCACAATGATTTTTTTAATCAAATCACACGTATTGTAACAAAATGAACAACACATGTCCATGATATATTTTTTTCATTTAAAAATATACCTAATATATCTACGGTAAGTTTAGTAAACCTTACTTAAAAAAAATTATACAATGATTTTTTTTTAATCAAATACCCACGTATTGTAACAAAATGAACAATACATATCCATGATATATTTTTTTCATTTAAAAATATAATGAACAACGATAGTGAAATAATTATTATTAAATTCTTCGAAAATAGAAAAATGATTTTGTGGAGAAATTTTTAATTTAGTTAATAAGAACGTTCTCGTACTTTGCTTTCACTATCAATTTGTTGAAAATACCAACATCTTCCGATACCAATGGTCCTTTCATCAGAATACAATGTATACTAAATATATGAGTGTACGTTGCATCCTGAGGAAGGGACCGTTGGCCCCAAAACATGTTGGTATTTTCAACAAATTAGTGGTGAAAACAAAGTAAACTCTTATAAGTTATAGCTTTTATTACTTCAAATGTCAAATACTCGTAAAAATACTAATGTATTTCTTAAAAATTTGTTATAATTAAAAATATTACTTTGTAAGTGTGTGTTTCATTTATAATAATGGTAGTAGATAATTTATACAGATTGTTTCAAATGCAATTAATGCACTTACCTGGATATATATAACCAGTGTTAAAAGTATTCATAATAAAATTATTTATTTATTTCTCATAAATAAATAATGCCTGCAAAACAGAAATTGGTCCTAGATACCTTAATGTTTATACCGATTATAAACGTATATTACATAACCTTTCTAAGGTACTTATAATGACTAATGAGCGTACAGAAATATTTAACAACTAATCAATACACCCATGTAACATTTTGTCATACACTGAAAAAACACTTAATTCTAGTCTAGAAATTTTAAAAAATCAAAAAAATTTTTTTTGTATATTTCGTAAGTTTAGGCATTCAGAATTATGTCCTCAAAGGAATTTTTCAAAATTCCAATTATTTACCGAGATACAGCGATTTCGATGGCGCGGCAAGTAACCGGAACAAATCGAACAATAGAGGGGGTGACGTTGCTAACTAACTGCGGATGGATTACCTCATAAAACCTTGCTTATATACTATACCTAAATAATGTATATTTAACTGAAGGTCATATTAACGTATTTTTTAAAAATCTTTTCGTTATACATTTAGTTCAGGTTAGCTTTAAACATCGTTGACGTGCGTTCTCTGCGAATATTTTACAAATATTTTTAGAGAATATTATAATGTAAAATGGATAAAAAAGTTCAAATGGTGCTAAGCGTGCATATAGAAAAACGAAAAGACAATTTAGAGGTAATCAACATACTGTAGAAGAAGAAATAAGTTTCACTAGTGCATCCGCAGCAAAATTGAAAAGATCGGGTGACGAAGAAGTTATAATAGAAAAAAATTAAGGCTATTGCATTTTAGAATTTTTATCTATTTTTACATCACTTTCATTATTAATTCTGTTTTCTACATGTAAGCAAAATATAACATTTTCATTATACGTCAAAATATAAAAATTGTTGAATTCTTTAATATGGACTTTTGCTCCGAAACACATAATGCGGACCATTGAAATTGCTATTTCTCGCTGTTAGTATTTTCAATGGAGGTTTTATACCCATTCTAAAAATACTAAAGTTATGGCTCGACCAGGACTGGTCCAGGAGCCCATGCGTTCACTGGGAAACGGGACGAAGTTCAGATCGAACGCTCTGAAATCCGAGCTTCGGATGCTGCAAATGCTGCTCGTCTACAAGAAAGAACTTCAGAGAATGACCATTTTGAAGTGGAGAAAGGTCCATTGTATGGAACAGGAATCGCCGATTAAAAAAATTTGCAAGTATACTGTACTGAAACTTCACTAAAAACTTTAAATGCGTTTTTCTAGAAACTTCATTTTTCAAGCAGGCGGACATGATATCACAAGTTCTACTAAATCGATTTATTAAAATTTTTGTGTGAACCTTTTCTATACATCCCTCTATAGCCCCTACCAGATTAAAGTCGAAATTTTTATTTTTACTATTAAAATTTTTTTAACTGTAAAAAAAAACGCGAAAAAATGTAGTTTTTTTTTAAACGGTCGCCATTTTTAATTTTTTATTTTTTATTTCTCTGAGGTAGGGGCGATAGCGACATCTTTACTAATTAAGAATCCTTTAGAATTTTTTGTTTCAGATGACTACAAAGGTCGGAACCATGTCCGCCAGGACATCCTTTTTTTTTTGGACCCCCCACTTTACCAGCCGATAACTTTTTGAGTTTTGAATTTTTTATTATTTTTTTATTTTTGATGTATTCTTAAAATATAAATAAACGAATCGTAAAAAAATATATACCATAAATAATATTTGTTTCTTTTTTACAAAGCTCTAAAAAACGCCCGAAATTTGTGCCTCTAAACTAGAATACCCCCTTAATGGACTTAATGGGAAAACTACATCTTTGTGTTGAAAATTCAATCAACTGGGAAGTGATGAGATGGACGCTAGTGGATCGAATAAAGAACTAGGAGATTTCTCTTCTCTCCAAAATTAATAAGACCAAGCAGTATAAAAAAAAAAAAAATGTTTCATCAATGGTTATACAGGTGTCCCGTATCTCGACGTCAAGCCAAAATCGGGTGATAGGCCAAGTCATAATAGTTATCAGAAAAATATTTAAAAACATCTAAATCATATTTAAAAAAAATATAAGCATTTAAAAAAAATCGAAAAAATCTACACCCTGTGACGGTCTTTTCACTCCTGTTGCTACAAATCTTTATTTTTATTACTATTATGTAATCTTGAATAATGCTTTTGTAAACTTCTTAAATCTTGGAAGAAAATGTCACTTTTTGACCAAACCAAGTATTCAAAATCAATACTTTGCCCAGTTTTAACTGACTGCACTGGAAAAAAAATGTAATACACGAGGTTGGCAAGTAACTTCAAAAGTTGGCGCATTTAATAAAAATTCCAAAATGGTATAACAATCGCTAGATTATTTCTTATATTGTGGACAAAATATTTTTTTTTTGTAATGAAACCCAGTTTTGAATTTTTTTTTTCTTATTTATTTAAAAAGAATTCTAATGTACCCAAGCCTTTCTTTAAGGCCGTAACTTCAAGATTCTACTCTAGTTTGAGTAAGACGGAGGAGTCGTTACACGAAGTGTGAGCGAGACAGATAGTGACACCAGTTATTCGCTATTGCACACAAAATACAGATCAGTATATTACGATCCATCTTTTCGTTTTTGTGTGTGTAGATTTCGTACTTTTTGCCTGGTTTATTGGATCTGATTGCTTATGATTTGGATTTGGACTGTTTAGTTTCTCTTTAAGATGACCTTTGCTTTCCCCTGGACTATCGTTGATTGTGTGACTAGTGCCACCATGTCTGTGTTCACCGCACAAGAATATGCCAACATGCATCTCATTTATAGGGAATGCAAATGTAATGCCAGTGCTGCAGCTAGACTTTACCGTGAGAGGTACCCAAATGCTGCTCGTCATCTGGATCATCGAGTTTTTACAAATGTGCACCATTTACTCTTCTCAGAGGGTCGCCTCCCAAACCAAGCACAACCTGGTGAAGGAAGATCTTCCCTCCCTTACGGGGACATCGTTCTAGAAGCTGTCGAAGAAGACCCGAGTATTTCTGTATGTGCAATAGAATTAAGAACAGGAGTGCCGAAAAGTATAGCCCACCGAATCTTGCAAAAAAATGAGTTCCACCCGTACCACGTACAGCGAGTACAAACTTTGGAATCCCGGGATTATCAACACCGAGTTAATTTTTGCCGAACGATGTTACAAAAAACCGGGAAGATCGGCAATTCTTTGAGAAAATTTTATGGTCGGATGAGTCAACATTTTAAAAAGATGGTTACATGAACCTGCATAACCTACATGAATGGCATGTAGAAAATCAAAATTTGATGAAACAAGATAAATCACAGTATCGGCTTAAAATAAACATGTGGACCGGAATTTTAAATGGGAAAATAATTGGTCCTTTTGAGATGCCAGAAGTCTTAAATGGTGAAGTCTATTTGGATTTTTTACAAAATAATTTACCAAATCTATTGGGAGACGTGCCTCTTAATATTTACAGGGACATGTGGTTCCAGCAAGACGGATGCCCAGCGCACTACGCCCGCTCAGTTAGAGAATATATCGATGAGGAATACCCCGGTAGATGGATAGTGCGGTCTGGTACAATCTCGTGGCCAGCCCGTTAGATTTTTTTTACTAGGGAACGTTGAAAGAAAGAGTTTATCAAAAGCCAATTGAAAATTTAGCTGAGCTACGGCAAAGATTAACGGAAGCATCAGAATTTGTTAATAATGGAAGATTCACCCATCTGATAACCCGATCTTTTTTAAGAAGATGTCGGGCTTGCATTGCGGCTGAAGGAAGGCAATTTAAACATTCAATTTAAATGTAGGTAATCTCAGCAATCAAATTTGTCTCGCTCACACTTCGTGAAATAACTCCTTCGTCTTACTCAAACTAGAATCTTTAAGTTACGGCCTTAAAGAAAGGCTTGGGTACACTAGAATTCTATTTAAATAAATAAGAGAAAAATATTCAAAACTGGGTTTCATTACAAAAAAAAATATTTTGTCCACAATTTAAGAAATAATCTAGCAAGTGTTATACTGTTTTGGAATCCATATTAAATGCGCCAACTTTTAAAGTTACTTGCCAACCTGGCGTAGTACAATTTTTTCCAGTGCAGTCAGTTAAAACTGGGCAAAGTATTGATTTTGAATACTTGGTTTGATCAAAAAGTAATATTTTTTCCAAGATGGAGCAGTTATGGCTTTGAATTTTGGACATAATTTTACAGAAGCATTATTCAAGATTACATAATAGTCATAAAAATGCATAAAAATAAAGATTTGTAGTGACAGGAGTGAAAAGACCGTCACAGGGTGTAGATTTTTTCGATTTTTTAAAATGTTTATATATTTAAAAAAAAACTGACTTAGATTTTTTTTTTAATTTTTCTGATAACTATTATGACTTCGGCTTGACGTCGAGATACGGGACACCCTGTATATAACTGTAGGAAGATGAAGAATCCGTCCAAAAAGGAATTGGCTAAATGAAATTTTGAGACCAGACATTGTGCCTCAATTGAGTAAAGAACGGAATATTTATTGAATTATAATTACGCTACAATTATTATATAAATACTAGCTATAACCCGTCAAAATGTCGATACTTTTACATGTCGGTTCCTAAGGATAAGTATTTATTTATTCATAATTAAAAAAAAGACTTTAAAGAAGTTACGGACGTAACACGAAGGTGCGGGAACAGACAGACAGATAGATGGACGGATGGACGGACAGAGAACGAAATTATTATAATTGGGATGAATTTGGGATATTTGAAAATAAGAATATTTCGAAAAGGTGTTTTTTACTTGACGTCCTCTTCGTGATCTTTCTATGTCCTCATACCCTCGTTCGAAGGCTCCTGCTGTGATCTATGACCTTTATGTAAGTGTTATGCAACATTATTTTTTCTACTGGCGTACGTTACGATCATTTTCAAAAATTGAAAAAATTAATTGGATGTGATTTTAGTTCACACCGAGTTTTATTAATTATTTCAAATATTAAAAGATAAAGTCCTAACAATATTTATAGTAAGTTCTAAGAACATAATAACTGGATATTTTTCCATAGAATGACAAATATTAATTGAGATAAATTATAGAAATCTCACAAAAGCGAAGCTATTGATATGAGAAACGTCTGTGGATATCTTTATAGGGTGGCCCATAGCTTATGTAGTGTAGTATGAGCTGGTTTAAGTGATCACTTAACACAATACAACATTCGCCAATCCCACATATAATATTCCTTCTTAGTGGAATTACTTTGTATATAATATACACAAGAAACGCGTATGTATGAAAGGAGGCAAAATATCAACATATGTAGGTAAGGAGAATGAAACAAAAAAATATGGGAGTATAATTCGGAATAATAATTCCAAAGGAACGAGAATAATCTGTTTTTGTTCTTCTCTCAGGAGACAAATCATGGAAACAAACTAAATGAAAAGCAGTGGAATACAAAAAGAGAATTTCTGTTTTTTTAAGGGACATTAATCTCTTACTTCTGGGCCAGCAATCCTTCGGGATTAACCTAGACAGAGGCTCCTTATCTTCAAATGCATTTTTCACGTTATTCTTAGGGAAACGTTTTAAACAGAGAGGGCGGTTTTATCTGAATCTAGCTAGTAATACACCAAAATCGTCGACCATGGCCTTCACTAGTGGGTGGGCTCAACTGGTCCAGGGGCCCGGCATTTGGGGGGCCTCGGATATTAATTAATTAATTATTTCGATTTTAAATCTTTTTACGAAAAATCTCCGGTTTCTTAAAATACAATGTGATGTAGCGAATTCACACATTGATGTGACAAATTCAATGGAAGGAAATTTTACAGCGAATTCTTGATGTGCCTTTATTTTTATCAACTGTCAATATCAACAAATCAAGATTCACCAGGAGATAATATATTATAGTAATTGGATATGTTCCAAATTAATTGAAGTAATTGGGAAGGACGACAAAGTGACAAAATCAAATCAATTGGAAGAAAAAAATATGCGTGAAAAGTCATATCATTTGTCATGATAATCGCAAAATCAATTTATTAGCCAAAGTTCTTAATACCATCCTAAATTGTAAAATTGCAGCAGAAAATCGGCGGCAGCAAACAGAAACCGCTGCTTGTCCATTGGTTTCTTCAATTGGCTTTCACCGACTGCTTTCTGCTAGGCCCTGTGGATGTCTAATGCGGTCAGTTGTGGCTGGAATTAGCTTTTGCTTATTACTAACTTCTCGACCCTTCGGATGGCTGTACAATAGGGTAGGTGCTACTAATGCAAAAAATTCATCTTGCATTGAATTGTAACAGTTAAAAAAGTGACGTATTTTAATTATATACAAAGGTTCATAACGATAAAACAACATCTTCTGTCTTCGGATTGACCAAGAAGTTATGAAAAATTGAAACAATAGCCCATAATTTATCTTTTCATAAAGGCATTATGCTTGATTAAAATTTTATTTTTATATTAAAATAACGATAAAAAAGTACAACTATGTACGTAGATACGTATATACGAGATGTTATATGCTTTAACGAATCCATCTCTTGCTGTTTCCGAAGATAATGTTGCTGAGACTTCACAGAACTTAAAACTGCTTGCGTATGACAGGGCAAATGCAGAATAGACGGTTCACCGTCACCACCTTGTGCTATGAACGACTGAAGATTTTTATCAAATGTTTGTTAAGTTATTGGTGGTTCGGTGATATTGTGTTGTCAGTTTATAAAATCGTAGTAAGCGGCGGCTTAAGATTCATGTTTGGAACTTGAAACTATGAAAGAGTAATAAGCTTACTATCAACAAAATACTAAAAGTAATGGTAATTTTCTGAAAAATTTTAAAGATAAAGATCACAGATTTACTCACTCGGGTATTTATAAACTAAAATTTAATGACTGTCCCTCTTTTTATATTGGAAAAACGAGTTGTAATTTTGATATTAGAATTAAAGAACATATAAGATGTTTAAATAATGCAAATTTCTCCGAATTTGCCAATCATATTATTGAGAATAACCATAGTTTTGATAAAAATACAGGAGTCAATATTTTTCACATTGATAGTAACAGTAGACGTTTAAATAACTTAGAAGCCCTAGAAGTTAAGAAATTCATAAAAAATAATGAATGTATTATAAATAACCAAAAAATCTAACCAACAGTCCTATCTTAAATATGTTTCTTTTCACCCTATCACCTGTTTCTTTCGCACCCTCCACTATTTACCCCCATTTGGACACTTGGCACCGAGGTATGTTTGTTCATTATTTGTAAAGTTTAATTAGTATTAAATATACCCTGACGAAGGAACGTTGTTTCCAAAAACCGGTTGGTTTTTAACAAAAATTAAGTGGTGATAATTAATTCGTTTAATTATATTCATAATGAATAATCACAAAGTAATAGCAAAATACAACAGAACAAAATATAACTTGCGATAAAACAAATACAATATCTAGGTGTCATCATATTATCTCTTATTTTCTATCCTGCTTTCGGCAGCTTGTTTTTGCTAAAATTAGAAGATCAGATTTGATATCACACAAAACTTCTATTATATTAGTATTGCCCATGTTACCCATCGTTAAATATGCAAAATTTGGGTCAGATCGGTCGAACAGTATAGATTTCTATAGAAAGTAGATCAGGAGGTGGAGGGGGAAAGGTGGAAGGGGAGAAATGTCCGCTTTGTTACTTACCGGGTGTTAAAGAAAAAGTTTTTTTTTTTTTGTTTAGGTCAGTCAAGCGATATAGATTTGAATAGAAAATATATCAAGGGGTGGTTGAAGAGAAAAGGGGGAGGAGAAAAATGTCCACTTTGTTACTCGCCGGGTCCTAAAGAATATGTATGCAAAATTTGAGTCAGACAATCGAAATATATTTGCATAGAAAATATACCACGGTTGGGAGAGAGGTAAAGAAGGAGGGAGGAAATATTACCTATGTTACCCGCCGGGTCCTAAAGAATAAGTATGCCAAATTTGGGTCAGATCGGACAAACGGTGTAGATTTGTAAAGAGAACAGACAGAGTTGAGTTTTATAGGTATAGATTTTTTTAAATATACTTATTTAAATTTGAAAGGAGAACAACAAGTTGGATCAGTGACATCAGCAGAATGAGGCAGCTTAGTATGATGCAGTTAATGCTAAGTATTCATATTTTCTCCAGAATATTTTAAACTGCATTCCTTTTTTAACGAACCACTGGGATACCTTGAAAGTTCATCAAAGAGAGATTTATAATGCCCTCATTAGGCAAAACGCATCTAATAAAAATAAAAATTTTAGAAATAAATAACAAGTGTTTTTATTTCCATATACGGTCTCATCAAAGTGGTTAGATAACAGATTTTTATTCTTAATAAAACATGAATGATTTTCAAAAGAAAAGCCCATTTTGCTTCTTTTGGCGAATAATTTGTCCGACTGATAACAGCGACGCAAACGATGAGTAATGCGTATATTGTAAAAACACTTATTCTTGTGACGTCTCGGATGACAGGTGGGTGAGATGCAAAAAAGGCTACAAATGGTGTAATGAGCTTACTTAGCGTACTTGAGTAGACCAATATATTACATATTTCATTTGTGACTTTTACTTGACTGGCAAAAAATAATTATAAACGATTACACCATTTTTCCTACCACAGTGAAAAACAATATAAATTTTGATTTTTTGTTGATAGTTAATTATTGTTACTACTTGTACTTTTGATTATTAACTAAGTTTTGTTAATTGGGTCACTTACATATTTAATAATATTTATCGCGTCTTCCATTTGGTGCCGAGTTAAGGGATACAAAGTACGTTTCACAATTTTGATTTTATTAAATGTATTAAACAGCAATTTGTTTGTAAAATAGTTGCTTCTGATAAGCGAGCCATCTATATCGAGTTACAAACAATTAAATTCATTGGTTCGCAAGGCGAATTCCACGCAGCCCACCTACATACGTACCTGTGGAGCGAAGTTCCAACAATTTCTGTGGAATTCAATCGTTGCGCGTCACGAGGAATTCGACGTGTGAACTCCAACAAATTTCACGTCGGCTGTGTGATTTAGTATTGATTTTGTTAATTCTCGAATCTATCGAGATTAATTACCCGCTGCAATAAATGCTCGGAAACCGAATTTAACGATTTTCAATTTTGTTATTTGTAAAAAATACTATTGTCTCGCATGAGAATCTATGTAAATTAGGCGAAAAATAATAATATCGCCTGGTAGTGAAGTATTATATCAATATTATATCAATATATTATATCAATATATATATACACGGCTTGTATTTATTTTGTATACACATTGTGTAATAAAATGCTTCGTACAGCGTCCAGGGCCAAGTCTGGTGAGGTGAAAGTCTGGTGACTACTCAACGGGTCGTCCAAGGAGACCACCAGCCAGCAGCAGCAGTTCCCGTGACAGGGAGCCCGGCCGCCTGCCATTTCTGCATTCCATCGTCAGCGCATCGATTGGTGCGGGACCGTCTATTACCAATCAAATAAAGAAAAGAAGGTGGATAGTACAGATAATTTATGACGCTGCCGATAATAAACCGATAATATAAGGAATTTTAGAACTTACCTCAGGTGCTACCGGCTTGAGGCTCCCGTTAATCTTTATGATCGATGCAGATTTGTTCAATGACGACTCAGTAATAATAATAACCGGAAAAGATGAGTGTGTCTGTGTATCTGGCGGGTGCGTTTGAGATATTCGGTGTTGCCATGTTAGTAATAATAATAATTAAATATAACATTTGTGATATGGTATGGCGTATTACATCATATTCACGAACGTTAGATCAGTTTAAAGATTAATATATACATACTCGCATATACATCTAAAATGAATATCTGGAAGATTTGTTACTTAAGTTAAATAAACTTGGTATATAAATAATATATAAATAAAAAAATATAAATAATTTTAAAAAAAGGTATATAAATAATATACCCTTATCATATTTACATAATACATATAATTCCATGGTAGGATATGATTAAATAAGGATGATTAAATAGGATATGTAAATTATAGGTGCCGGTTTATCAAGTTGGTGTAATAATCGTTTATAGTATAGATTTGTCCATTTTATACCTATCAAACGACTCGTTTTTGCTAAAAATCTGTTGATAAAACCAGCCCCAGGACGCAGACAAATCAACTGATGAATGACCGGCTTAAAGCATTTAATTATACTTACTATGTTATCTCTACTGGAGATCTTAAAGTGATTTAAAATTATCACTACTTCTTCATGTGCCCTGTCGGGTCCCCCCGACGTCGGCGATCATCTGGGAGAAAGTTTCCCTGTCCAGGGCAGTGCGGAACAGCTCTTCCACGCTTCTTATCCCGGTCCACTCTCGGATGTTTCGAAGCCAGGAATGCCGCCTCCTTCCGACCCCTCTGCGACCCTCAATCTTCCCCTTCATGACGAGCTGAAGGATGGAGTATTTTTTGCCTCTCATTATATGAAATATGAAATTTTACGGATGTCACTACTAGTTTTGATATGTGTCACTACTAGTCTTGATATTTGACCTGTCGATGAGAAATTTTGATTTTCTCGAAACTAGAAGTGTAAAAATATTTTTTTTTAAAATTCAAGTAGAGATAAACACAGTAAATATAATAATTTTTTAGAAAATTTATCATTATAATTCTCTATAATGTAAACACCGAATCTATCAATAATATGATTTAAAATATTCTTCAAAAAGAGCAAAATAATTTTATGGTGACATTATTAATTTCTTTGGACAATATTTCAAACAATAGATATAAATCTATTGTTTGAAATATTGTCCAAAGAATAACAATCGAAAATGTAATTTGTCTTTTCCAAGAACCCAATCTTGTATACACATACATACAAATAATATACAAGTATTACATATTTTTGTTTTTTGTGCGTTAAATTGTAACAGAAATTAGTGAGGAGGGATAAGAATAAAGGAATAAAAATGTGATTTGACATTTGAACACTCCTCCTATTTCACATATTTTTTTATTGTAATTTAATCAACCAATAAAACAAATTTCCTTGCCTTGCTAGATTCCTTTGCAATAACTCATTCTTTTTACGCCCTTTATATTAACTCGCGGCGTGTACTTGTCTTGTCTGACGAAAAAACTTTGGATCCATTTTAAACCCCTTTCCCGTAAACCAATCGAGCTGAAACTTTGCAAGCAGACTCGTGGCGACGATCAAGAAGATCTATCAAATTTTAGTTAAAAAAAAAAATTTGGATTTATCAATTTTTTAATGGTTTTTTTATTAAGTTGTGTGAAAATATTTCAACGCGTCTGGTAGACGCGAAACCTGATTATAGTATAATTTTGGATTTTTGGAAATTTTTTATTACTCCCTTTCGTAGCGTCGCCCGACCGAAGCCCAACGCGTAGGTTAAGCGAAAAAAAAATGTTTAAAGTAGTAAATGAGAAAGGGAGTATAATAAAAACTTGTTTTTTATGGGTTACTGTTTTTATTTTTAAAACCATATTAATAAATCAATTAGAAAGACATACAGAAAAATCTAATTAATTTTTTATTTTGTTTCAGGTATGTCGAATTTATCTAACCTTGATGAATGCGTTACGGAAGCTATTTGGAAACAATGAAGAAATTATTTCTAGTACCTCTAAGGTAGGAAAACATACAAATAATTGCTTTGAATCCCTAGAAAATTGGTTAATAGTGTATAATCGAAACGTGGCTTGCAGAGACGCTCAATTGAAGTCAGAGTACGCAGAAAATATCTGGCAATCGCTTCTCACGCGGCCTCCCCTTCCAGGCCTCACCCAGGGGCAGATTGCTGGAATCAGTATGCTGGGACGCGTGGTGCGGGCACGGGGCAGGAATGCCAAGTGGAATCATTATATGCGCGAAACCAGCAAGATTAGCCATTTTGCTCGTCGTATGAAAACAGACAATTCGGAAAACATGAGATCGGACTCTAGACACCCCACCTGAACACTACTACGGATCCGTTGATTAGGCCATGCGTTCATCGATTTTAACGCTTCGTGTTCTGGAATTATTTATTAAACAATTGTATGTTTAAACACTTGGCGTAAGCCTAAGAGATTAGAAATGATGAAATCAGGCGTAGAAATAGAGTAGTGGATATAGTAAATCGAAAATGGCAATGGACAGGGTATGTTGCATGGCAGATTGCTCCAATGCCAGAATTCTGACGTGGATACCTTGGGAGAATAAAAAACACGTCGGAAGACCTCGAAAAATGGGCCGACAATATAGTCGCTGTAGGGGGGAAGAAATTTCTAAAATTACCAAATAACAAAGAAGGATGGAAGCGTATGGAAGAGGCTTATATAATACAGCAGTAGCTTTATTTATTTATTCTAAATAATTACGGGTTTCTTATACGGGGTTAAACATGCAAATTTATGTCAGATAGAGAAAGAGAAGCAATAGCTCCACTGAGAATCTTGTGTAGCACAACGAGATCGGATATTTTCCGTCTGGACTAAAGATTGTGCATCGGGAGAAAGGTAAGTCGATCCTCGTAGCTGTGAAGGTTATTGTGTTGACCAGCGTTGTATGACAAACTACTAACAAATAATTTTAGTTGAATAACTTGAAATATTAAAATGAATATTTATATTCAAATTATTTTATACTTTCTTTATGTAATCAATCACACTATCGTTAAAAAAAAGCTTTTTTCTATTTAGGTATATGTTAATAATGAAGGTTTTAAATCAAATACTTTGGAATGGTTAGAAGAATGTAGAGCTTGTACTTAAAATTAATCTAAATATTTTTAACAACCAAATAAATTTACTCATATCCTGAATATATTTCCAATAATGTCCATTATTTCCAACATTAAATACAATTTTCCCATACCTTTTCATCATACTATGTTTTTATTTTAACACAATCAGTTACCTACTAGTAATTTGTTTTTAAATTTTATTTAAAAACTTTAATTTTACAAATAAAAGTTAATAATTGTGTGTTTTTGATTAGTTTTTTTTTTATTACCACAGCGTAGAAAATAATTGTGTCCGAAACCGCTTGAATAAATATACAAACTTAGAATAAATATAAAATAAATAGAGTTAAAAAGTAATTCGATAAAAATTAAAGAAATGAAATTTTTCGCTTGCCCGAATGACTGCCTCGGGAATTCGGTTGGTACACGCCACTGCAGTAGAGATGAAGTTTACAAACTAGTGACATTTAGCTGCAGTTTGAGGTGGACCCGTGACCGAGCGCCACTCCCGGCCCATAAAGAATGCACACGAGAAATACACGCCACGGGAAAATGCATATTTTAAAAGGCAGCACCACAATAACATGATTGTTGAATTTGAGAGTATTCCGCCAAATGTCGGTGCGCTAACCTCGTCCCTCCAGCTTCTTTCCGCTTCTTCCCGCTTCTGCCCGCGGGATAGGAATATTACATTTTGTGGGAATTTGAAACGACCTGACATCGCAATTGAAACATCTTGCGAGATGTGGATTTCCCGGGAATGCTGACAGGTTGATATCATATTTTATCAGGTTGCTGAAAGCATCTGGTGTCCTTAATAGATGGTTATCCAGCGAGTCACGCAAAGGGCTGGTATAAGTGTGGTCTCTAATGACTAAAATGTTTAAAAAATTTGACTATTTTAAAATATGTTAGATTTTAAATGCTTACATTTCAAAAAGTATTCGACGTTGGTGGATATTAAATGTACCAATGTATTAAATATATATAGATGTAAGATTTAAGATTTATGATTACATAAGTGGCACGCCAAGTTATCTTGAACGCCGTACGAACTATTGAAACGAAACAAGAAATGGCATGTCAAGTTATCTTGAATGCTGTACGAACTATAGGTCTTATTGAAACAAACGATACCTTAAAAGTTCCGCTGTACTTACAATTGAGTTTACAAAGTGAAGTCAAGAAAAAAAAAATAGGAAGTTCTAGTTAAATATTCGTAATATTAAAAATTGAAAGTTTACGCATTCATCTTGTCAAAGGCGAATCGAGGTAAAGAATGTTCTTAGGTTTTCACGGCCACTCAGAATCTTCAAGTTTGTGTTTACTGGGGTATTATGCCGTGTTGTTACGACCTTTCGGGCCGACGTTTCGGATCCCATTGCAGGGTCCATCATACGTGGGGCAAACGGCGCGTACCATTTCCAAAAGGGTCAACGAGCACAAACGGGCATGCAAACTCGGTCATCCAGAAAAATCAGCACTGGCTGAGCATTTTCTGGATACCGGCCATCATTTTGCATTCGAACCGAAAATCCTTGGAAAGCCTAAGAGTCACCATGCGCGTCTTATCAAGGAAGCACTAGAAATCTACAAGCATCCGATTAACATTAATAGAGATGATGGTCTCAAATTAAAAACATCTTGGTATCCGGCGCTTCAAAGTCATTCTCGTCGCAGACTCCGCAGAGATAGTGATCAGACAACAGATGAATCATACATACAACACAATACAAACACATCATGACTTCGGCACGGTATTGCAAGCCGATACTTAACCACAACACCAACATTCAAGACAACACATCAGCCCTGATGATGGACCCTGCAATGGGATCCGAAACGTCGGCCCGAAAGGTCGTAACAACACGGCATAATACCCCAGTAAACGCGAATCGAGGTATTTCACAATGATTCGAGGTATTTCACTACCAGGCTACGAGAGACAGCGTATATGGGTCAGTATAGATGCAAAACTATCACTATACATATGGGTTCCATATGGATAGTGGCGGTTTCTGCATCTATACGCCACATGTGATACAGATGATTAAATAGGCCGAGGCAAAATCGTCCGCTGCACCACAGTGCCTGGCGTCACCGTCGTCGTCGGTATACCGCCCACCTGTTTACATTAACTCTGCGGGTGTGTCGCAACAGATGGAAGGGATGTGCACATTCCTATGAATCGACATTTTTTTATTTTTTATTTATTAAGTTCTCTTAAAACTTATAGTACCTACTTTAATCGGTTGGACCTCTTTCCATTTAAGAAAGACAATCGAATTAGTATGTGCAAGCCGTGCGTATGATGCGAATTGTTTCATTGTGTTGGTGTTTATACCCGTAAACGCAATGAAACAACGTGCGTCGTACGCATGGCTTACACATACTAATTCGATTTTTTTTCTTAAATGGAAAGAGGTCTAGTCAACACAAATGTGTTCCAAAATTATAATAATTTCAAAATGACATCGAAATTTAATTTTAACGTTGTGTATTTTGGGATTAGGTTTATAAAAAAAAAATTTCATGCATCGCATGCTCAAAATACAAGTTCATTCCTTAAAATTATGAATTTTCGTCAGTGTGCTGAGTTGAAATGTAGTTATATGTCACGTTAATATATATTTTTCTTGATTTTTCTAACATCTCTTTTAATTTAAGTGATTTCTTAATATTTTTCTTAAAATCAAAAATCGTGGTACAATATGAGATCCAGTATAATTTTTGTACAAAATGATTGCACAAGATTTTGTACAAAAGCACTTGTGTATAATTAAATATTAATCAGAATCAAATTCGTTTTAAATGTGATTTTGGTATTTTAGTGTAAGTTTCGGTACGTTACCTTCGCCACGCGAATATATAATATATGCATGTTTATCCTTGAAATACGAACGTTTTATCACAGTATACCCAGAACAGTAGTTTATCTCTGGCCTGTCGGCGAGTTATTAGCCTACTCTTGCATTGACGCTGGGGTTGTCACTTTATTTTTACTCCCTTTCTTTTAACTCGTAGCGTCTGAGATTCCGACGCATAAGGTAGACACGAAACCCGAAAATTTCTCTAATTAGTATACCTAGTTTCTACACTTAAATTGCAAGAACGCTGATTAACATCAACGTAGACTTTTAAAAACTCACAGTCTTTGTGATAATCAACACACCTTTTTAGTAAAGCACCACAAACATAAAAAAAGGCATTTTTTCAGGAAGCGCATTTTTTTTCTAAAGCGGCGGCTGCGAGCGCGAATGGCACCGAAGGCACGGCCCTTACTGCCGCCGCCTTGTGCCCCCATATTCTATGTCAATGTTTGCGGCACAGTGCGTGCATACACGGCGCCGAGCACGCACGCACACATTTTAATGGGTAGCGGCCGTTTGTATGAAGACGTATTACTGTTCTTAGTATACTGTGGTTTTATGCTATCTATAGTACGTATTATGTAGCATAAAACTTCGTATTTCAAGTATAAATATACAAAGCGGTATATTGGGACACGAGTCCAATTTTTACTTATTATTATAATCTAAAATCTTTTTTATGTCCCAAATGCAGAAAAGTTCCTACCGCAAAAATGACGGAACGCGAAATTAGCAAAACCGATTTATTGGTTACGTCTCTTAACTTTGTACCCATAGGTAGGTACATATATATGTCAAATGTCAAAGATAGGCGCAAATGATATTTGAAATTACGGCAAAGGTTTGTAATTGTAATTGTCAGTAGGTAAAAACGCGTTTTCTTCATATTGACGTTATTACAATATTTTGACCTAATGATATCAATTTCAGGAATTTTAAGTCTCAATATTTATAATTCTGCTACTTCCAAGGAGCGTGATCAGTTTTGTTTCACCTTCTCTTTTGATGAAGCAAGATTAGATTCATCGAAATGGACAAATCAGGTTTTCACCTTAATAGATTGTGCGATCACACGTATGGAAAGAAAATCCCTCGTTTTTTTGTTCTACATTTTTAATTTTTTTAGACGCGTTTCGTCTTGTAAGGGCATTACCAATCAATCAATATCTTATGAGATTGACAATGCCCTCATAAAAAAAAACGCGTCTCAAAAATTAAAAATGTAGAACTAAAAGAACAAGTGTTTTTCTTTCTATATCATCCCACGATAGCCAAAACATGACTGACAAAAACAAAATTTTACAGAAGATTTTTTCTTCTCATTTTTTAAGGAATATACTTTACGAACAAAATTTTATATTGAGTATTTATTTTATTAATGTCTTTCGTTTATCATTATAAAAATCGATTAACTATTACTGCTTTGCTGTAGTTTTTTGTATTTCTGCACGATTCTAAGAAGCAATTTACAAAAACTAATGAAAGGTAATACTTGCAATGAAGAGGATAGCTATAGGGTTAGATGTAAATGAGATAGAGCACATTATTGATATTAATTCATGGTAACAATTAAGTTTTTATAAGAAAACTATTGAAAATAAATGCTACATAATTTTGTATTTCTGCACGATTCTAAGAAACAATTTTGTTCAAACACTAATGAAAGGTAATACATGCAATGAAGAGGATAGCTATACAATTTGTTGCAAATGAAATAGAGACAAAATTATTAATATTAATTCTTGGAAACAATTAAGTTTGACACTAATGATATTCTAAAAATGCGGGAATTCCCACATTACAATCCCTCCCAAAGAATAAATAAAAAAATTAATTATAATGATAAGAATATTTGACATAATAATATTCAATAAATTATCTATTGTCAAGAATGTTCTCTTTACAATAAAACGCTGTAAGATAAATAAATGCACAGGTATACTTTATTTGATCTACGCACAAATGAATTTTAAAGTTTTTGGTAACATACACCAAATGTACAGTGCTATACTTGTGCATCATCCTCATTTGATTTGCTAAAACATCAGCTGCTTTAGGATCATGGGACAGTGTCAAGTATTCATGACGAAATCTTCTGGGAATTATGCCATTTTCACATAGTCAGGTCGCAGGTCATTATATTTTGCTTTTGATATTTTAAATCATTCTTTGTACAGTTGTATCAGTAAAGAATTGATTACTGAAGAACTTCGGTGGGATCTAATAATATTTTCTGTGTCAATAATATCTATCTATCAAAACAGCCATATTTTTTAGTTTTAGTTCAATATTAGGACAGTTTTGTTTAAATGACGCACCTCTAAGCTCGATAAATTTTATTTTATGCTTTGCCGGCAAGTAAGACAGCGAAAAGGATTTCCAACCACGTCATGTGTCATCAGTGTTATTTGTCTGTTATACAGGGAGCTGGTCCACCATACTTTACAGGCAGATTCCTGAATAAATTATGAGTCGAAAATGTTCAAATTATGAACAATAAATAGTGTTCTAATATCAATAGTTAGAGATCAATGACTTTCAAAACTATGATGAAAATTGCATTTTTTTCAGTATCTATGACTTATCTTCTGTTAAACGTAGGACTATCATTAGACAGTATAGGTAGTGTGACAAATATCAAAAATTTATTCGCTTTAATACAAGTCATATAAAATGTTTAAAACCCTGCACAAATTTGAAAAATACTTTTTTGCAAGGATTTTATCATTTTATTTGAATTATATTAACGATTATGATTTTTTAATATTCAATATAATTTCATTTTATTTTTTTTACACAATTCAGAAATATTGAAAAATAAACGCTAACTTTGGAGACATTTATTTCATTCAATAAATATGTTTAATATCATTGTTCATAATTACATAAAATACTACCCTCAAATAAAAAATAAGGTAAGAATCTCTGCTATTGCAGTTTAATTGTTCTTAGGATCATAATAAGTTAAAATTAAGAATAAGTTTAACAAAACTAAAATATCAACAGTCTCTAATGAATATACATAAATTATTAATTCCTATGTATATAGGTATTTATTAATTAATGTATAAAATAAATACATTTCCAAAAAGAACCGTAAAGAAAACTGACAAAAATGCTGAATGTATTAAATATATTTAGAATAATTATTCTTAAACAAGGCGGAGTTATTAAATGTACAAAGTCAAAATAATATATAATAAATTAAAACAACAATAAACAAGTAAAATTTATAAATATAAAAATGGTAAACAAAGCATTATTTTTTGATTATCACTGTACAACATTATTCCAGACTTGTCGACCCCATCTTGGTAAGCTTTTTATATGTGCATTAAACGGAAGATTTTTTACTAAAACTGAAAACTGCAACATCACCTGAAATCAAAATAATTAAAATATTGTAACATTATATATAAAGTCTTCAGTTTTCCATTAAATGAATAAAATAAATCAAAAGTTACCATTA
Organism: Agrypnia vestita; assembly: GCA_016648135.1. Taxonomy (NCBI): domain Eukaryota; kingdom Metazoa; phylum Arthropoda; class Insecta; order Trichoptera; family Phryganeidae; genus Agrypnia; species Agrypnia vestita. Next base: position 96,481 of record JADDOH010009245.1, on the reverse strand, counting down.
GTTGTGCTGCCATTGCAACATTTCACATATGCATATATTGTGTAGAACTACACATGAGTATACAATTTGTCCAGCAACGGTCCGACTGTAATGCAGAATTGAATGCTTCAGAATGCACCGAAATGTTGACTTAAAAAGTTCAATACATCACTTCACAACATTACTGATTTTGTTGTGTGCTTTTGTATACCTAGATTCGGTGTATTCTTTCCTGGATTTTATGAAAGCATAAGAAGCCAGGACTCTGATGGATACCCACAATCACCTGAAAGTTCAACAATATTTTATGTTATAAATTGCATAAGGCTATTGGAAAACTATGAAAAATCAAACATTTATAAGCATTAATAAAATAATGTAGGTATGCTTAACAAAATAATTTTCAATGCGGCAATTGATCCGCATATATTATAATGAATATGTTAGTAAGATATGAGAAACACAAATTTGCTACGCACTTTTATGAACGGAGATTATTTTGACACTTCTTAATTACGCATTGCAGTACTTTCAGAGAGTATTTCTCAACTCACGTGTTATTCGAAGCAAGTTATGCAACTCATCCAAATGTTTGTTTTACTATTAACGCAATGGAGTGGGATTTTTTACTTAATGTTTGATAGATTTTTAGATACTCCACTTTATGAAAATCTAGCCTCATTTTTTCAAAATTCGTCCAGAGCGGATTTTGTAATTATACGGCTCTAATACACTGTATTAAAAGATGATATAAGAAAGATTGTTTCTTACAAACGTATTAATTTCTTCATACACAGCGTCCAGATGAAATATCATGGCTAAACTTGTCCGCGTTACGGCGTATTCAAATCTTCCCATCTTGACATTTGACAGATAACAATTTACATCTTTCTCCCTCCCTGTTTATCTATCTCATGTAGAAACTTACAGAAAGAAACACCGACGTAAAGCTATGTCTCGTTTATTTTTAATTTTAATTATCGTCTATTAAGTGTTGGGATAAAGATCTTAAAGATCTAGACATTGCTATTTTCAGAATACGGATGATTACCAGGGAAGGCGATTTGAAAAAAGTCCGTGACTATGGACCACCCGTACATGCATATGATTGTTTATATTGTAAGGGTGACTGTTACAATACGATCATATGTATCGCATTGCCAGAAACCTTGTACAAAACAGATTACCCTGCCGGGTTTTCTCAGCGACCAGAAGGACGGCGCCTTAGGCAAAGCTGGAGAAATAGATGGAAAAGCTAAGTGAAGGCAGGCTTATCCTTCAATAGTCTGCAGTTACGCCACACCGGAGGACATGGTACCTAATGGTAGACACGAAGTTTCGTGGATATAGCCTTAGCAGTACGATAACTTTATTTTTTTACGAAAACATATTTTATCGCGAAGTTATCAGTTATACTAAATTTAAAAAAAAATGAATAGATTTATCCTTGCATTATTTATTACTCATTTTATTATTACATATTCAAAGGCTTTACAGAATCATTTCAGTATTAAGTCGATTAAGCTATTTGAAAGTGGAATTATTAGTTTCACGAAAGACTGCATATGTGCCTCAAATTTTTCGTAATCTTAAATGTTTAATTAACATAGCGAATTTGTCTTATCGTAGTTCCCTGATATTATACAAGTTTGTTTATCATAGTTACCAGAGGATTTCCAGGTTCGAATTCCGGCGGAAACAAAATATTTATTCAACAGATTTATATGTACATGCTTGTATTTGCTCAATCTTATTTTTTCCGCAATTTTATTGTTTACATTGCAAAACTACGGATTTGTTTGTTATCATTATTTAAATGCAATATGTTATAATAACATCCTACACATATAATGCTTGTATAACTTACGTTTGAGTATATTCAGAGTTTGATGCGATTTTATTTCTCTGTACAACTTTTCACATCCAACTTCTGAAGAGAGACTGCTTATAAATAAATCATGACTTGAATTATTACGACTCGACTTGCTTTCATTTTGACAAACTTAAAAGCTACGATAAAAGTGAATTTAAATATTACTTCTAGACAATCAATAAAATATAGGCAAGCGTGTTCAAAGGCGTTTGAAATAAATGCTAATTAAATATATTTATTTCCGTTCTAACCAGCAGCAAAATATATTTATTTTATTATATAAAATCTTAATGCAGTTTTGATGACATCCTTATCTATTTTCCTCATGGCATGAAAATAACACTTTTTCTGGGATGCAACATTTAAACTTTTTATGTATCGTTTCTTCTGCAATCTTCTTCTTCGTCTTCTCGGACCTCTCGATCAACGGACGATAGCTATCGTGATAGCTATTTTTACTAATAGACCGGTCAAACGGTAGAGATTTGCATCGAAAATATGTCAGGGGGAAGGGAAGGAGTACGAGAATAGGGGAGAAATATCACCAATGTTACCCGCTGAGTCCTAAAGAATAAGTTTCCAAATTTTGAGTCCGATCGGTCATACGGTACAGATTTGCATCGAAAATATGTCAGGGGGAAGGGAAGGAGTACGAGAATAGGAGAGAAATATCACCAATGTTACCCGCTGAGTCCTAAAGAATAAGTTTCCAAATTTTGAGTCCGATCGGTCATACGGTACAGATTTGCATCGAAAATATGCCAGGGGGTGGGGAAGGGGTATGAGAATAGGGGGGAAATATTGCCTATGTTACCCGCTGAGTCCTAAAGAATAAGTTTCTAAATTTTTGAGTCTGATCGGTCGAACGGTACAGATTTGCATCGAAAATATGTCAGGGGTGGGGAAGGTTTGAGAATAGAGGAAAATTTCGCCTTTGTTACCCGCTGACTCCGAAAGAATAAGTTTCCAAATTTGGAGTCCGATCGGTCAAACGGTACAGATTTACATCGAAAGTATGTCAGGGGGAGGGGAAGGGGTATGAGAATAGGGAGGAAATGTTGCCTTTGTTACCTGCCGGGTCCCAAAGCATAAGTATGCAAAATATGAATCGAATCGGACAAACGGTGTGGATTTGTATAGAGAACGGACAGACAGACATTGAGTTTTGTAGGTATAGATAGACAGGTACTTTTAAAAATACAGAGATATCATTACCAGCAGCAAATTCATGTACACTATTTCATAAGAAGGACTACAGATGTCATTAGCATAGTCCTTTCAAATATATGAATAGGTTTCAACTTAATCTTAGAACCATCCAAAATGTGGCCCGAAAAATTACTTAAGTTAAGTAGTAATATCTCGTTTTGATAGTAAATCTTAATGAACTCAATAAAACGTTTAATTTAATCGTAAAATTTAATTTAATCGTGACATTCCTCTTTAACGGCGTTTATTTCTTAGGGCTTGGGAGCTATAACATTTTTGTGAAGTGGCCCGTTTTGCTTACGAGACCATCAAAAAGAGCGATATGTTTTATGGGAGGCCACGATTCATAGAGTTGAAATTAGCCATGAGAAGTTCCGCTGCAAGTTTAATGTTTTAAAATTTTATCTCACTATCTTAATTAAAAATAAAAACATGTCATTGTAAAACTTTGTGAATATAAAAATCAAGGTTGTTCAAAAATAATTTTTGATTACAGAACTTTCCAGAAATATTGAGGATCTAAAAATTCTGCTATAGTTGAAGAGTTTGTATTAAAACTTAAAATGATCCTGATGCACTATTTAAACATTCTTGCCATAGAGTTGTTATCTTTGGTACAATTTATTTAAAAATATTTTCACATGATGACCATATACTTTGTTTATAATTTGAAAAAAAGTTCAAATAGAAAGTTTGGGGAAAAATATATTTATATTTTTGGATTGATTGTTAATTAAATACGTTTTCAAAAATTTGAAAATTCACATTCCGTCTCTTATATTGCAGCATTCCAAAAAACATAAGGGTTTGAATTTTATATGGGTATTACGATAATTTTATTGTCATTAATATAAAAATTTTAAATAATATATATCTCATACACAAGAAATCGAATTAATTAAATCGTATAGTGCGTTAAAAGATCAATTTATTTCCTAACCAGACTTCGGTTGAACAGCAACTACGCCGGTCGTAAGATTATAGTCCTGTTAGTTTATACAAATATATCCTAAAAAGCCACGTTAACTTTGCCTAAGTGTTAGTGAAGGGAAGATACACGCAAAAAAATACATTTTAGAAATCCCATAACGCGCGAACAATGGTAAATGCAGCAATTTAACTTTTAAATTGATTTAAAATGTTTGAATTTGAATGTCGCCATTTTTTGTTCGTTTTTGCCTATTTATTCCGATGTTTTTTTCTATTATTCCTATCTGTTTTCTTAAAACAATATGATATATAGAATTTGTTCTGTATACACACTGAATTTTAGTCCTCTTTCTTACCTAGGAGGGATATTTTTAAGGAAATAAGATACCCTGTTTAATTCTTCACCCAGTGATAATCGTTATTTAATAATGGAATAGTGATGTGAAATTTTTTAAATCGGCTTTTGTATTATATTATTTGGATTTCGTTTGTACTGAAAAATATTTTCACTTGAGTATTTGTTCTTTAACTTAATTCCACCTGATCCCGCTATCGATAAATCTTTTCAAGAACTTATAGGGAATTTGTGAAATATTCGATCAATTTTAAGAAATAAAATAATAAATATCAATGTGTCATGCTGCATACCTGAACAAAAATAATTTCACCTTATACATACTTGAGTATTCATTTTATTAATAAATAAAATAATTAAGAATGTCTTAATGTTTTTACGGCCGTTGAAAATCTTTTGGGTTCCAAGTTTTTTAGCGCGTCTCGAAACTGATACCATCGGCGACAAGAGCCCTGATGATGGATCCAACAGTGGAATACAAAACGTTGATAATAGAGGTCAAGTACAATACAGTCGGGGAAATAGCCCAAAAAACACTACAAATAAAATAATAAAGAAACAAACTGAACTGATCCAATGGACATTTGAAGTTTTTGTTATTGACATTAACATATATAGGTATTTAAGTTTTCTTAATTGTTATGTAGGTATATGTCAACAGATGATTTGCTTTGATAAAAGTGTACCTATCATGTGACGTTATATACAAAAAAACGCGTATTGCACTCATCCTCGAAAGCGGTTTGCATGCTTCTTACATATTTATCCAATTGAAACTTTTTAAACTGTATAACGTGAGAACAGTTATTAATACAAAAAAATATATTGAAACTTTTTGGTAGAAATTATTCTAATCTCCAATTTTTATATAAATAATTTTAGCGTTTCGACGAAGAGGGAGTGAGATAATTACAAAAAAATAATTTTGTGACCTCGTATTTTTGAAGCGCGAAAAGATATCGACTTTTCAGTATTGCAACGAGGCTAAAAAGAATCGCGCACTGCTGTCAAGTGACAGTTGTTTGAAGTTGTCACAACACTATCGAACAATCTAGAACGGCGTAATTAACGACTTTCGGGAGGCATCTGAAACATTCGGGAAACATTTATAAGAATCTAGAAGCTATGCGAATCTTCTCCTAAGCGCTGGAAAGGTCTAGGATATTCGATACCTCGGATATATTTATATCCTTTATATATTTATATTCTTATTTAAGAACGCGCGGGAGTAAGAGAGTTGTTGTTGAACGCGTTTGACAGGCGATAACACAAGCGAAGGTAGCCGCGGGATGCAGAGGCCAGGGTGGCCAACCGTGCGATAACTCAGGCAAATAATCTAGCAAAATTATCAGCCTACTTGAACTTGTTCCGCACAGCCCACCTTCTGTAACGCGTTTGAATAATAATCGACGATACAATGTCGCAACGCTTACTATATGAGGTTTGATTAAAAAATCTTGAAATTTTTGTTATTCTCATTTTTTTATTATTTATTCATCAAATAAAATAATAACTTTTTAACTTATTTTATTATACTATCAAGTTATTGTTATTAACTTGATGAGAAAAAAATAAATTATTTAACAAATATACATGAGGTAAAAAATAAAAATAAAAAATATATTATTTTTTATATTTATAGCGTTAACTTTGTGGTTGGACATAATTATTAACTTTGATTAATTCGATATAAATTGCTTTACGTATTACAGAAAATAATTCAGAAACATTTAAAAAAAATGCAAACTTTAAAGTCACATATCTCGATAACTATTGATATTAAGACGTTTTTGCTTGAGCATTTCGATTCATAATATATTATCAACGCTAGAATCTACATATAAATTATTATGGACGAGCTCTGTTACACCCTGTATATTTTATTTGGGATTATTTTAAATTTTGATTTTTTTTTTGAATTTTGCTTATACATAATGTATAGTTGAATAAAATATTTTAAAATTTATACTACTATTTTTGATTGTAAAATTTATGTACAATAAAAAATAGTTTAACTTTACATCCTGATACAAGTTTTCCAAGTCAAATAAAAAGTAACAACATAATGTATTTAATATTACGATGTTAAATAACGTTTAAAAAATAAAATGAACATCCCTACTTCGTCTGGCGTTTTGAAATATTAAAAAAATGTTTCAAGCGAGTAAAAAGGATTACGCATGAAGCATAATGTAATTGAAAAGGCTATTCTGTTTATAAGACCGGAATAAATATTACTATATATTTCGAGATCTACTTCTTATAACGAAAAATGCATATTTAAAGCGACTAGCGACACTTACTTTATTTTTAAGCGGAAATATTATCAACTAATGCCGATATTTGATGTACAAGAGCCTCTTAATAAACTAAAACAAAACATATGCTCGTACGGTACGAGAAGACGAATATTTTTTAGTTGATATCCTATACACATTTACAAATTCAAAATTTCAGATTAAAGATTTCACTTAGTGCTGAATTGCCGGCCTGATAAGACGTTTTTCCATGATCGTTTATGAGTGATAATTCAAATAAAGATTGGTAATGAAATTTATCTCAAATGATGGGAGAGCAATGGTTCTTATCAGAACCACTTCTTATCAGGACTGGGATAATCAAGAAACATCATTTCTTACGTTATACTCAACCCGTGAGAACCTCAAACTATGTCTTATTCAGACCCGAAAAATATTTCTCAATATTGAATAGAGGTAAAGACAAAAAAATGAGTGAGACTAAAAACGAATATGGTGGTAAATTTTATGCATATAATGAGGGCGTTTTCTTATTTCACGATTTTGTGCAATATTTCATCATCATCACTTGTGATAAAGGCTAGGCGCGCACTACGAGTTTTTCGCCGCGCGGCAAAAAAACCTGCGACATTTTGACGTGCGACGAAAACAGCATGCGCGCGCACTACGGCATAATGCCGCTGATCAGTTTGAAAATGGATTTAGTAGAAATAGCTTGTATTTCCACTCTCATACTTAGAGCTTGCAAAAAAAGAAGCGGTTATGGGTACATCCTCTAATTCGCGATCTTTCGAACAACGGGCAGTTCTTTAAAATATTTGGTGAACTTAACGATTACCACGAAAAATTCTTCCAATATTATCGAATGAATAAAGAATATTTTTATGAACTTTTAAAACTAGTTGGGGACCTTCTATCGCATATAAAAATACTCCATTCAAAAACGTTTACTGTTTCTATCACTATATTCTTTTGAAGTAATATCATACAAATGTGGTCTTCTCTCAATTTAATTCGTAATTAGTATTTCAATATTAAAATCTTCATCCAGATCAGCAGAATTATTGCTTGTAGCCATTGTTCTTTCACATAAAATATTATATGGTAACAGCGAAACAGCGCGTAGTGCGGCGGTCAAGACTTTAAAAAGATGCGTTATTTTGCCGCTGACCGCCGTGCCGCTAGCGAGTTGTAACATGTTACCGATTTTTTGCCGCTGCGTTATTTTGCCGCTAAGTGCGCGCAATATGATTCAAAAGCCTTTGATACAACACTGCGGTGCGACATTATGCCGCAGCGTTTTTTGCCATGCGGCAAAAAACTCGTAGTGTGCGCGTACCCTAAAACATAAACGAATGGCTTAAAATATCTTATATTTAATTTTATTTAAGCTTTTAAAAATATTTGATCAGTTTCATGTTATCATACAATGTAACAAATTAGATTTTTTAGGTACGTGCAGATAGTACATTAAAGTTTGAGTCCTACTTTATACATTTATTTTGAAAAATAAAAACACAAATTGAATGTTTATCTGAAAGAATATTACGATACTAGTCATACCCATCATAAATTATATTCTTGAAGTATTATATATATTTCGTCCGCGAGTGAAGGCTATGAGAACAGAACATTATGGTAGTTTTAGTAACGGACATTGTTACACAGAGATTGTGTTTTTTTCTTCTTCGTGTACCAAATCATTATTTACCATTGGTAGCATTAGCGGTGGACATTAAGTTTTTTATTTTTATACCTTATTATTGTTTTATAAACCTCATTATTATTTGCACCGTTATTGAGTATTTTGATATTAATTTACGAATGGTATGTATGTGATAGGAAAAGTATGAGATGTATTTTTAATATAAGATGAATGGAAAGAGTTAAGAATAAAGTAAAAGTAAGTGTTTAAAATTTATAATTGAAAAAAAAATTAAAACTTCGATACATACACTAAGGTATCGAGAATTATCAGAACGTGTATCTGATAATGTAGAAAATAAATGTTGGAAGTTGGGGCCCTGGAAGTATTTGATATTTTAGGAACTGAAAAATGTTTGAAAAGATGAAAATGAAAACATCCCGCGTTGCCCTTAAAGACGATGGCCGTCCCACCCCTGCCGACGCACGCGGCCGCATGGCTCCATCCCTCTCTGACAATGGATTTCACTTGACCCACATATACCTATATTATTAGGGGAGCTTTTCTTTGGATTTTTCCAGCCCCTTGAAAAGACGCTGTACGTGTTTCGTCTTTAACAACAAGCACTTACAACTAAGTTTTGCCACTGCCATAACACTCCGCTGCTGGATGAACTTTTTTAATACGATGTGTATTAAAAGAGTTATATATGTATATATAACTTATGTTATTTATATTTTTCATTTATTTATGGAAGCGAGTCCCGTAATATTTTATAAGAAATAAATAAATTAAATGAAGAGAAATACACAAATATCAAATAATAAAACTGAAAAATTAAATGCTGGAACCTGGATTCGAACCACGGACTTTTGTCTTACGCGGACAGCGTGTTACCAATTTCACTATCCCAGCTACTTAATAAGTCGTCAATATTTTAATTAATATATATAAGAAATGAATAAATGAAACTAAGAGAAATATACAAATATCAAATAATAAAACTGAAAAATTAAATGCTGGAACCTGTATTCGATACATATATATATATATACTCACTACATATATATAATATAATATATATATGTTAGTTCTAACTACTTTGGGGGTAACCCGCGTCAAATTCTGGTCGTCTGGCTTCTAGTAATCCGTATATTTACTTCCGTATACGGAAGTAAATATACGGATTACTAGAAGCCGAGCAAAACACATTAACGGCGTCGCTGGGGAAACCCACTCCTCAACAAACACCTGACGCAGAATTTTTCGAACTTTCACTTGACGGTGAGCTCCGGACCCAAACGGTTGTACGCTTTTTGGAGAAGCAGCTCATCGACAAGGCGCCCTGAAGATGAACAGTGAGATCTGTTCGAAACGTCGGCAGACGACTGGTCCTGACGACCAGAATTTGACGCGGGTTACCCCCAAAGTAGTTAGAACTAACACATATTGTACCCGTGAAAGCCTTCGATTTAACATATATATATATATTCTGGATAAGATCGCATGATTTATGGGGATTCTTCGAGAAAACCTACATTTTGACGATTTTCGATTTCCTTACAACGTTTGGACACCGTAATATGTACAATATAATTATTTTACCTCAAAAGTGACGGTATGACGAATATGTATATGGGAGATATATGCAATACAAAATATGCGATCCAATCCAGAAGAGACAAATCTATATTCTAGTTAGTGCCCGCGAAAACCAGAATTCAAATATGGGTATAGGTACATATATTGGCATACGAATGAAGTCATTTATCTTATTTTTAAAATAGGTAATAATTTACAAAAAAGTGATTTGATTTATTAAAAATCACATTAATAATTATGCATAGTCTAAAGAAAACTCATCATCCAGGGGAAAATAAGTGGTAAAAAAGGCGTAGGAAGACACCGCATCTCACGGCTGCGTAACTTGAGGGACTGGTATAAGTGTAACTAAAATCGTAATCGCCAGAATGATCGCCGACCTCCGATAGGAGATGGCACCATAAGAAGAAGATTTAATTCATCATCCTTTCCTTTCAACAATCCTTTCAATCAGTAGGTACCTGCATCAAACGAATTTTTTTCATTCGAGAATTTGCAACAACACTTTTCTCAATTTCTGATTATACTTTAGCCAAATATTTTGATACAATGGAATTATTTTCGTTATTTTAATAAACGTGTATTACTAATATTTGTAAATTTTAAGGCTTATTCACGTAAGTATAAAAATAGTTGTGTTGAAAATAGAGTGGAAGACCCCATCTCTCACACAGACCTACCGTTCTTTTCAGCGGCTTGAAATTACTCCTGTCGACATTTAAGTCTGGTCGTTTAGGAGGGGTAATACGCGGGCCGCCCCGCGCGCACAATAAAGTCATAAAAACGTTGTATCACATTTTACGGCCCGCATTCCATCACCGCAGATTGCGCAATAAATTTAACTATTTTGTAAATATGATTTCAGTTATTCCGAAGGTCGGATCTTCAACTATTTTGTTTGCCTAAGGTTTATTGACAAATGAGCGCCGTCACTTTGAAAGCCTACCGCGTCCGGGCCAGATTGAGGGGCGCGTATAAATAAAAACTAAACAAGATTATTCTAAATCGTCTCAGATTTGTCAACACTTTAGTTCAATCTCATTAATAAGGGAAACGTTTTGAGACAGGCGGCAGTTAGCTTTAATTACCCGATTATTAAGTTACCGACACCGGCCTTTTAATTAATGCCACGGAAGGAGAGGCAGAGATGATGGAGCGGTTTTCGCTAGATCGAGATTTTTTAATTTTCTAGCTTTGAAATTCACGAGTGTCACGTTAAATTATTTTATTCATTTTTATTTCTTAATTATTCTAAAAATAGCGCGTACATAAATTATACAGAGTTTTCTCTAATACAAACATAGTATTCATAAACTCCGCAATCAAATACACCACTCTCCCTTTTCAATGAATACGCCAATAACTCATTTAACAAGAAAAACGAATGGAAAGATGTTAAAAGAAAGACCCTCAAAAACTTACGAAATGCTTACCTAAGTCGCGACCGACGGGACCATATAAGATGTGCCAAGAAAATGGGATAAAAATGTCTAAACTCATGCCGAATCAAGTGTTTTGATAAAATTAGTGATAATCAAAGAAAGGTTATTTTCGACATATTTTGGAAATAAGTAACCGAGAAAAGCAATGGAGATTCATTGCCAGTTTGGTACTGCAATACAACAAATGACAACGAAATAAACTGACTCTAGGCGAAGTTTTACAATAAAATATTGCCTATCATTAGGTAATTGGAGGGATGATGGGACACTACCGGATCTATTATTTTTTTCGATCTTTTCCATAAGTGAACAATTTGTGTACACTGCCATCGGAAAGATGGATAAAGTGGCCGGTATAATTAAAAAAGATTTACGAGGTTCATATATACAGACCGTAGAATAATAATAACGGAAGAAATAAAAAACAGCGTATATAAACATATAAGAGCTTTAAAACCAGCAGAATCACATTAACGTGAAAAGACAGTTCAAATCTGTTTTTAAATGGTGGTTTTTGCCTCTTATTTGATTTATACAATGAGTGGGAGATGAATGATATTATAAAATGTCAGACCATACGGCAATATCGCGATACAGTTAACTAAAACTTATGATTTCATATACCAAAAAAAGGCCTGTGTGACCAGTCACATTTTTAGAAACATTAATACCCCTTCTCTAGAACAACCAGAAATACAAGAAAATTTTTATTGGATACTAGCTGTACCGGCCACGCGTTGCTGTGGCTCAGTCTTGTTAAATGGAAAAGAAAGAAAAGAGAAAGCACACGTTTCTAATACCTATGTTTGATTTTACAATGCTTACGGGTATTCAATTTTGTTGCTTTTCAAAAAAAAGCATCTTTTTACCTATCACAGATGTGACATCTGTGTAATAGTAGTATATAAAAAAGTAGTGGGTATATAAAAACATGCGCGTTTCATTGAGTTCAAACAAAGGTTTCATAGTTTCTCAGTCTCTAATAATAAAAAAGGATCCATTTAATCTAGGCTGGGATGGATGAGATATCCAGGAGTGCAGAATATGAATGCAGAATGCAAAATTTATATCAGAGCGGCAAATGTTGTAGATTTGTACAAAAAATATATCAGGTGTGGGGGTGGGTGAAAGGTTGTTACCCGCCGGGTCATGAAAAATAAGCATGCAAAATCTGGGTCAGATCGGTCATACGGTGTAGATTTGTACAGAAAATATAACAGGGGTAAAGGAGAGGGGAAAAAGTCGCCTTGTTTACCTGCCAGGTCCTAAAGAATAAGTTTGCAAATTTTGAGTCCGAGTTGTGTACCCTTAGGGTACCTATTTAATTAAAAATTAAGAAAGATTTGGTTGGTAAAATAAATCACTTGTATTAAAATAATGATATTCATTATCATTTAAAAATGTTCTTATCACTAAGTACCTGCCTGTTTGTCCATCTTATATATTTCCCTAGCCAGATAGGCATTCCAAAAGGCAGGTCGGCCGTTAAGTTGGAGATTGGCCTCTATTTCCCGGCAGCTTGCGCCTCTCCACACATCTCACATTACTTCTCTTCTCTGCGGGTGATGGTTCCAAAAACTTGAGAATGTGTCGCAGACAAATCAAGAATCTTCAGTTGAAGTTAAATTGAGAGTTAACTGCGCATTGCATTGCATGCTCCAAATTAAGTGACTACATTATTATTAAAAATGATTCATAATATAATTCACCCTACTGATGAACCTAAAATTTATGGTCAACCAAGAGGGGAGTGTCTGTTCAAGAAGAGCTTTATAATCTGTTGTCTTAAAATTGTTGGAATATAAGGAGATAGCCAGAGCATAAAATTGTACAGAGTTTAACTAAACCCCCTTCTTTAGGCGAGGGGATTGGGACACAGTGGAAATATGTCCCCCCTTAAGTTTTTTTAAGACATTTATAATGTAGTTAAAATATTGATTGCACAATTAAATTCCCTAGTAAACACAATGCACTTTTTACAATAGAAAAGTTTGCTTAAAGCATAGATTTTTGCGTTCTCCACCTATCAAATGATCCGTTTCCGTACCGCGCTTTAAACGAACTTTTATTTTAATTCAACCGGATGAAACAACCGGGCCTAAGACATCATATTATTATATTTTAAGAATATTTAGTTTGATTTTTTATAACTGTTTCAAAATTTACAAGCTCGTTGTAATTTTTATGAACAAGTCAAACGTATAAGAACCAGCCGTGGAACCAGACCGTGTACCGAGAAATTTAGGTTAGTTCATGTCTATAAATTACGGTAGTGTGGGGATAACCAATCTTCCACATGTGTGAACGTATTTTTTGTAACAAAAAAATGTTGAAATAGTTCCACTTGAACAAACATTACCTCATTATACTCGGACACCAAGCATGAAGTGAGGCGTGATACGACGAGTCTCTGAGACACGGCGTGTACTATAAGCCGTATCATTATTACAACAAATAAATGGTATGTGGTAGACTATTAGTTTAGACTATAAAATGCTGACACTAGTGACTTGTTTACTGAGGTCTCGAGACAGGAGTTTATCCATTGTCGAGCTCCTTATTTTAAGATCCCTGAAAGATAATTCCCAGTATTAAGTAAACACGTGTGCGAACTTTTTACGCGTCCCATCATTCGTGATACGAACAGAACATTTTATTACTGAAGCCCGTTTAACCGACATTTGCTCCAGTTTTCGTTTCGGCCAGCGATTTGGACATATCTGATTTATCGAGGGATGTTAAGTGACATTTTGCCGATATTCCACGCGTGCTTTATTTCTGCCTCCATTTAAATATCAAATTCAACATAAAAAACACATTTATTCATCATCGTGTTGAAAAAAACAGCAATTGGAAAATAAAATCTATTTATTTAAATTGTGTTGATAAATAAATACCGACACAAGATGTTGATAAATATTTATGTGTAGGTACGTTTGTTCAAATACTTCTTTTTGAAAAATGTATAAGTTTCTATGAGCTACTACGAATCTTTTTCAAGAAAGATCAGGTGGTCTTCATCTTAGTGCAATTTCTTTGTTTTTTCTTTATGTCCAACTTCAACCGAGTCACGTATTTCGGAAATCGATAAAATTTAATACGGGTTAACTGGTTATTTACCCGTAATTATTAAGGTGTCGAAAAGTGTATGTTATTGAATTATATTATGATAGAAAACAACGTACTGTAAATTATTATATCTTAATATTTATTTTACACAAAGATTACTTTTTGTATTACTAAGCCGCTATTTTCAAATGCTATCTATTAATTAGAACGGAGATTGATGCGTTGTTGAAACCATTTATTATTCGATTTACTTAATATATAATTAATTTATAGGTAGGTAAACCTAATAGTATAGGCAACGCATTTTTTTTTCAAGCAATTTACGTAATTTTCATCATCAGCTATATTATTTTCATATTTCTATTCAATTGTCAAAAAACAAGATAAGATTTCAAATAAATATATTAGGTCCTTACATATGAAATTGGCGTTTAGTATGGGAGGAACATAAAGCCGATTTTTTTTTATTATAATATATTTATTTAATCAAAGTATGTACCATTGCTATCTATGCACTTTTACCATCTCATAGGTAGTTCATCGATCCCTTTACTAAAAAAACCATTCGGACGGGAATCAATAAAATCTTTGAAGGCGGTTTGGACTGCCCCATCGGAGTTGAATTTTTTCCTTTGCAAGAAGTTATCCAAATTTCGAAAAAAATGGTAATCTATTGGGGCAAGGTCCGGAGAGTACGGTGGATGTCTTAGACATTCCAATTGAAGCTCCTCTAATTTGGTAGCCGTCTGTTGTGCAGTGTGTGGTCTAGCGTTATCATGAAGCAGCAGTGGCCTAAAGCGATTAACCAGCCTCGGTTGTTTAGCAGTTAGCTTTTCCATCATGGTTTGCAGTTGCTGACAATAGACATCTGCCGTAATCGTCTGGCCAGATTTAAGAAAGCTGTAGTGAACGACACCAGCACTAGTCCACCAAACGCTCACAAGTAAATTTTTTGGAGTCAATTTTCGCTTGGGGCATGGTTTGGCTGGTTCGGCAGGGTTCAGCCATTGCGATGAGCGCTTCCGATTATCGTACAGGATCCACTTTTTCACAGGTTTAAATGTAAATTCGATTTAAAATCCCTTCATTATTGTGCCGGTTGAGTAATGCAACGCAGCAGTCAACGCGCGTTTGTTGATTTGCTTCACTCAATTCGTGAGGTACCCACCCTTCAAGCTTTTTCACCTTACCAATTTGCTTCAAGTGGATTAAAACAGTTTTATCACTAACACCGCAGCCTGCAGCTAACTCGGATGTGGTTTGCGATGGATCCGCTTCCACAATAGCCTTCAATTCTTCATTATCAACTTTGGTCTCCGGCCGTCCACGGGGCTTGTTCTGCAGGTCGAAATTTCCAGAACGAAAACGTTGGAACCAAAAACGCACTGTGTTTTCTTTTGCGGCACCGTCGCCATACATATCATTAATCCTTCGAGCCGTTTCTGCAGCACTGGTGCCACGGTGGAACTCGTACTCGTAAATAACGCGATATTTCAAGTTTTTCATTTTGTAAACTGAGTGACGCAAAGAAAAAAACAATTGAGGAAAAAACAAATGAATTATAATTTTCAAAACACAAATACATGAGTAAATAGCTGTATAAATTTGGATTTGGAATTCCTAACCAAAGAGAAGATATTTGAGATCAAATTTGCCAGTACGGCAAAACGCCAATTTCATATGTAAGGACCTAATAAAGGCGTTTTTTCATATAATTGTTTTTCTTTACTCACTACGAAATGATTAAGTACGAAATTTGATTTATTTCAATGTAAGATAGTTAAAAAAGCATACGTTAATTTTGAGTTAGTGTTGAAGTTTTCATAAATCAAACATTCATGAAAACTTTAACAACTTCGTTGTCTGTCCGTCTATTCGTCCATTAGTCTATCTGTCCGTCCGTAACTTTGTTTAGCGTCCGTAATTCCATTCGAATTCACGGATAAAAAAAAATTAGACGGCCGGAGATGGGGCTTGAACCCCGGGCCACCAAACCCGAACCGGCCACTCCACGCATGTTGCTACGGTCGCCTCTCCGTGACCGCCAAAAAGATACTATACTATACTAGAGCTTTGCATAGACCCAAACCAATATTCCGTAATTTTTGACGGGTGACAGCTAGTTAATAAATAAAACTCTACTTCGTCAGTCTCTAGAAATATCTTTAGATATTTTTATTATCCAAGATTAACGAAATTATTATTAAATTTTTTTTATATTATGAAACAGGATTGTGGATCTGGTTAAGTAATGATTTAAAATAATGACAATAATTTGCCCAAAAGTTGATGAATTATTTTCAATATTTTGATACTCCTAACAGTATGCATTCCGTATTTCAACACTTGATTTTTTCACCGATTGTGGCGCTCGGCGATGGTGTTTAGAGCTACTGAAATATAAGTTTTACAGCTGCATAAACGTTCCGGGATGGGCCGCCGAGGCCGACTAAATATTTGAGTGAAGAAAGCGAGGGTCGGCTGGCGGGTGTTTAGTGCCGCCCTTGCTCCGCCGGGGATGGAATAAAAACAAAGCCGTTAAAGAAATGTTTTAATGCGGAGGCTTCGCATTTTGTGTTTTAGTAATTCTATTTAAAGAACTCGTTTAAATCGTTATTTAACGTTACTTATGCAAATACACTTTAATGAGCGAGCATTTTTAAAAATGTTTCCACCCTTTGTTTCCAAACCTCCTGGCCGTTAATTGAGTACTTTACCTTTTTCAAGTATTTAATCCTTAACCGGAATCGCTATTTTGATCAACGTAACTGGAATCGTGGGTCATTTTGGACCCAGAAATTAAAAGCTACATATTTCCTAAATTACTTCAGGTAACAAACTAAACGGGTCAGTATAGTAATAAAACATGTCTAATCTATATAAAATCGATAATCTCTGAAAATTCTTCACCGATTGCTTTGAAATTTTGGCACAACGTTGCATTCGATTACGAGGATGTTTTTGTATACTTAATTTGTTTACATGTACCTACTATTAATTTATATAAATAAAAATGTCAATTTTCGACAGGCCAAAATCATACATCTCCTAAAATTCTTTTTGACACAACTTTGCATTCGAATTCGCACAAATTATTTGAAAAAAAAGGCGCAGGTAGCTACCCTTTCAATATTGATAACTATTTAGATGTAATATTTTACAAATTCAAATTTTTTCATAACATCGTCTTTCCTTAAATAAAACGTTTGAACCGATGAGAAAGTGCAGCCAATCGCGATATCTATACCTATAAAACTCAATAAGTCTGTTCTCTATACAAATCTACACCGTGTTTCCGATTTATTCGATTCGACTTAAATTTTGCATACTTATGCTTTAAGACATTTCCCCCTCCTATTCTATGCCTTCCCTCCATCTGATATATTTACAATGCAAATCTGTACCACTTGACCGATCTGAATTAAAATTTGGAGAAATATTTTTTAGGACCCGGCGGGAAACATAGGCGATATTTTCCGCCTACACTTTTACCCCTTACCTCCCCCTGGACCCGGCGGGTAACATAATAACATTTCCCCTCCACTTTTACCCCTTCCCCTCTCCCTGATATATTTAAATTGCAAATCTGTACCGTTCGACCAATCGGACTCAAAATTTGGTAACTTATTCTTTAGGATCTGGCGGGTAACATAAATGACATTTTCTTCCTCCACTTTTACCCCTTCCTCTCCCCATGATATATTTAAAATGCAAATCTGTACCATTCGACCGATCGGACTCAAAATTTGGAAACGTATTCTTTAGAACCCGTTGGGTAACATAAGCGACATTTCCCCCCACCATTTTAACCCCTTCCCCTCCCCAGATATATGCACAATGCAAATTTGTACCATTCGACCGATCGGACTCAAAATTTTGAAACTAATTCTTTAGGACCCGGCGGGTAACAAATGCGACATTTACTCCCACCATTTTTACCCCTTCCCCACCCCCTGATATATTTACAATGCAAATCTGTACCACTTGACCGATCTGAATTAAAATTTGGAGAAATATTTTTTAGGACCCGGCGGGAAACATAGGCGATATTTTCCGCCTACACTTTTACCCCTTCCCTCACCCTGGACCCGGCGGGTAACATAATAACATTTCCCCTCCACTTTTACCCCTTCCTCTCCCCATGATATATTTAAAATGCAAATCTGTACCATTCGACCGATCGGACTCAAAATTTGGAAACGTATTCTTTAGAACCCGTTGGGTAACATAAGCGACATTTCCCCCCACCATTTTAACCCCTTCCCCTCCCCAGATATATGCACAATGCAAATTTGTACCATTCGACCGATCGGACTCAAAATTTTGAAACTAATTCTTTAGGACCCGGCGGGTAACAAATGCGACATTTACTCCCACCATTTTTACCCCTTCCCCACCCCCTGATATATTTTCAATGCAAATCTGTACCGTTTGACCGATCGGGCTCAAATTTTGCATATGTTTTTATATACCTACTACGTTTTTATATACCTACTCTTATACAGATGTCATATCCGTAACAGGTAAAAAGATTTTTTTCTTTGAAAAGCAGCAAAAATGAATACCCCAAGCATTGTAAAATGAAACATATTTGAAACGTTTGCTTTCTCTCTTCTTTCTTTTCCATTTAACAAGACTGAGCCACAACGCGTGGCCGGGTACCTACAGTTAGTTAAGAATATAAAACAATATTTATTAATAAAGTAATTAAAATGTCAAAGTAATGCAAACAAATAGTCCCAAATCTAGTAGCTAGCTTGTATAATCTTTTTTAATAAAAGTGTGCGTACATGATTTTATAGCTAATATATTTTTATTAAAAAACATTAATTATAAAAGGTGTGTTAAAACGAAATATTTTTAAAACTAAATATTCTTAAGAAGAACATTTTGAATTATCTACATTACCACTGCGATTGCAAATTCACTATTGCCTGGGACCTGTTAAGTCAATCTAACTAATAATAAATCAAATCAAAAATCATGAATTGTGAGTTCATTGCTGTCAAGTCAGTGCATTTAAGTCACAATTTATTATTTTCACTTTCAAAACCATACATACTTCACATAAATTTATAATTTTATTTTGTTTGACCAAATTGTTTATACAATTTTGAATGTATTTTAACATTCATTTCATTTTGCTTTCATCATTTTATAATTAATTTTATTTTTTCATTCAAATTCAACATATTTCAAATCTTTTTTTTATAACGCCTATTCATAGGTATACCTATTTTCCACATTATCATTTTATACATACATCATCCGAGAAAAATGTTTTACAAAAACATGTTTAGTCAGAATTAAAAAACACCCATAATACAAAAAAAAATCAATGCTCGAGGCAGGGTTTAATTCTCCGCCCTCAGAAAAGTTACATTTTGTATACTTTTATATAAGTACCAAAAATAAATATGTTCATAAACTATACGTAAAATAAAGATTTATCTATTTATTTTTCTTGAACTAAAATACAGAATATAAATACACTCACCTCACTATGATTAGCATGTGCCGAGATGAATAGCCTTATTATGAAAATGAGAAAAAAATACTGCTTATAATTTATTAATTGTTTTCGTATTATAAACTTCTTCAGAAAATAAGTAAATATTACTTAATAAAATAGCAGATAAAAGAAAAATAATACTATATCAGGGGGAGGGGAAGGAGTAAATGTGGAGGAGGAATATTGCCTATGTTCTAAGGAATAAGTTTGTGAATTAGTACAAGAATTGTGAATTAGTTAGTACACAAGACGCTATTGCAAAAAATTCGACTATTATACAGAGTAATCTGGATAAATCAAATAAATGCATTGGAATTTTTATTGATCTAAAAAAAGCATTCGACAGAATTTCTCATGAAAAACTTGTGGTAAAACTAAAAAAACGGGATTGATCTCTTAGCCCTTAAATGGATTAAAAGCTACTTAACAGATAGACGTCAAATAGTAAAATTAAGCTTAAGCACGTCACTAACAAGACATTTCGAAATCCCCCAAGGCACGGTCCTCGGACTATTACTATTTATTTTATATGTAAATGACATTTTTCAACAAAATATGAATGGTCAACTAATATCTTACGCAACTGATACTGTACTGATAACAAACGGTCCAACATGGGAACTAACTCACGAATTAGCAAATAAAGATATCAATACTTTCAAGTCATGGTTTGACAGCAACCTACTGACACTCAACGCTAAAAAAACAACATATATATTATTTTCTCTACAAAAACCTATACATAACAACAAAATTATAATGCATGAACAAAAATGTAATACGAACTGTAAACTACCTAATAATAATTGTTCAATAATCAACTCCACCTCCGAAACAAAATACCTTGGTGTGATCATTGATCAACACCTCATGTGGAATAGACACATCATTGAACTGGTAAAAAGAATAAGGAAATGTATCTACATTTTCGTTAAGCCGGCTCTACACTACTAGCGAAGTCGGCCGAAGTTAAGCGAATACGATAGTGTTACTTCGTCCTACTTCGGCTCGCCTCGGACGACTTCCGAAATTTGTCGGTTTTTGCGCCGAGTCAAAGGGCTCGAAGTGACCCGAAGTTCGTGCGAAGTTCTATTCTATCGGGCAACTGAGTTCCTCGCAGTATGTAGACACATACTCCGGACTTCGGGTTACTTCGGACTTCGGCCGACTTCGCTAGTAGTGAAGAACCGGCTTTAGATTAAAAAATATTTTAAGTACAAAAATTACTAAAAATGTTTATTACGCCATTGTTCACTCTCTACTCATATACAGCGTTATCGGATGAGGAGGTTGTTACAAAAAAAAATTAAACCCAGTAAAAATATCACAAAGGATTATCATTTAAGTAATACTGAAAAAAAATCTACCTTTTCAACAAAAGATCTCTTTAAATTGTTTCCAGTACCAAACGTGGATAATATTTTCAAGCAAGTTTACATATTGAAAATATGCAAAGAAAAAACTTATGAGAAGTGGAAATCAATTTATAATGCCTAAATTTAAAATAACCCAAAGGCAGAACCATTAGATTTATAAAGCCATTAACTATTACAATAATTTACCTATCGAAATAAACTGCATCAGTAACCTCTCAGAGCAAATAAAAAAAAATTAAAATCTTCCTCAAATGAAACTTAAATTCACAAATCATTTAAAACCATAACTTTTTCAAAATATTTCTATACTTTATTATCAAATTACCGTATTATTAAATGACTCGCATATATACCTATATATAATAATAAGAACTGTGGCTCCCTCGTCAGACTCAAGAGCTTCTCTTCACTGATGAGGTCTACATGACTATAAAGTATTAAAAAAACTGTCAATTTGATATGTAAATATATAAGAATTGTATTTGAAGGTACCATATATTAAATAAATAAATAAAAACTTCTTGTAAAAAAATATGTATTATGTAGAAGAAGTGAATTATGCACTATTATACAAAAATTATATGTGTATGTTCACATACACATATAATTTTTTAAGTGTATGTGAAAATAAAAAAATATATAATAAAACATAATATTTATTTTGAAGCATAAATACACCTAAACAAATAAGTGTACTTATATTATTTATGTATTTCGACCCTTTTTACAACGCTTATTGAACATAACATTGGATGAGTTTGTGCGCGATAGGTGTATGTGTTTTTTCATTTCTACGAATGGCAATCAATTATGGAGGTTTCTAGCGATCACCAAATACATCCTTCGGAACGGCCGCAGAGCTGTGTGTGTAAGACGATAGCAAATATCGGAAAGGCTTTCCATTGTGTAGAAGTTTCAGACAGAAAGCTATGTTTCCCTCGAATTTTCTTTTGCTGCCTGTTAGCTTTTTAATATATTATTCGTATAAAATTCTATAGCCAATTGGCTATGGTAATATATTTGTATAAAAATTTTGTAGTCATTTTTCGTTGGGGACTTGATTGTATTACCTGTGTTACATTTTTCGTATTTCAAATTCTTAATCGTTTTCCAGAAGTAAAATTAGTGAAGTGTACAAATTAACAAGCTGGTAGTGCAGTATGTTTCTGTACCTATTCTAGTTATAATGTTTTTTTAAATCACAAAAAATTGACAGATTAATATGGAGGAATTCAAGCGGTAAAAATATGAATATAGTTAAGCAACTCAAATGAAATGAAACAGTGATTAAAAAAATAAATGACGGCCTTACTTGCATAAATATAAAATATGCAAATTTCATGTTTATTTTGATAGTTAAAATTGTTTACTGCACCCCGGCAAATTTTAAGTAGCTTTTATTAAAAAAAGGTATTTCTTAAGTTACGACAAATACAGCGTGTCATCTTGCTATAATTTTATACAAAATTAAAAGAAATATATAATATTTTGTATTACTTATGTATTTAATAATCAATGCTGTAGTGTTTCTCTCTAGTTAAATATAATATTCCTTTCTGTACTTAGAGGATTCAATTTCTTTATTATATTAATTAAAACATGAAAAATACGTAAATTAATAGGTGTTTCAATAACTGTTTGCTATAATTATCGAAAACATTGAAACTTGTACGATGTTTTCATGAACATGGAGTAAATTGTACCAATATAATATTAATTTGTTTTTATAAATTATTATCAATTTTTGTATAAATTAACGAATAAACACAATGTATCAATAATGTAACGTAGTCTATCCATCGTGAGACCACGGACTATCAAGAATCGACATGACTCGATAAAAAAAATATTTTTATTCAGCAGCGTTCGTTCGTAAAGTAAGGAGATGTCACACAGTGGCCGCCATCTGTCCCTAGAACGGAGACTTAAGCCATGTATTCACTAGGGGACAAATCGCGAAACATTCCGCTCGACATGTCGCATCAACATCTACGCTCATGTTTCGGGGACAATGACGCGGTCAATTGACGTGCACACACCGGGACTCGCATATCTTGTCGCGGAAATGTCATCCGATGAGGTTATGGATGACAGCTGCAGTATCACATTTGGCGAAAACGGGGTTCCGCGCAATTCGAAATGTTTTTTTGGGTCGCAATTTCAAATTAACGAGGTTTTACTGTAGTAAATTGAATATTATTAAAAACAAGGTCCTTTTTGCAAATAATTATTGTTTTCCAGACGTCACGGAAATATATCGCCCTATGAGGTTATGATGATAGCCGCGTATCTGTTTATGTTAATGAGTTTATCGAAAAGTAAGAGGAGAAAAAAGAGGAGAATGCGAAATTATTAACTGCAAAGAGAAAGAAGGACGGACATTCTATGCGATCTTCGATCGATACAGCTCGATGAGTTCGAGAACGATTTCGTTTCCCCGCATTGTCATCTTGACAGATACAGCGCATGCGTATTCACTTGTAAACATACCACGTGGTACTGACGCTCCGCAGAATGTTGCAGTGAGTACGCTCGGGTACCGTGCGCATGGCAACGTTGCCACGGCACGTAGAAATGCCGCGCTATGTTGTGCGCGAGGTCGCGGAACAGTGCACGACGTTGCAACGTCACGTAGACTCTATGCCGCGCATGCTGTTGAGGGACAATTTGTCCCCTAGTGAATACATGGCTTTAAAGAGCAATCACGTCGGCGACACATCTCATCCGAGATTCTTCCTCCAGTTGCATTCCATTCCATTCCACTTTACATCTCAAGGAAGCCGCCAGTCCACGGAGGATAGAATCCGAGACTAAATCTAAAATATTTTATCATGATTGATGTCATGACTGTGCGCCGCGTACACCGTACGGTTTTCTGGTACCCCAATCCCGGGATTGAAAAACCTTAATCCCGGGATGTTCGGGACTGATACAAAAAAAATATTTAAAAAAAGAATAGCAGCTCGTACGTCCTAGACTATGTATTTTGATAGCGCGCTGTGTTACCGGTCTGGCCGCACTCTGTTTCACCAGGACATATGCGTGAGTGAAATAAAGCGGGGCTCGATTTCATTGGTTGATTAATTAGTTGTGTCCGCTTCAGAAGGCATAACGTAATACCCCTATGCGATATTATTATTATGTATTGCAATGCGAGGTCCCTGTCTTTATAAAATTTATAAATGCTTGATATAAATTCATGACCATTCCTTACACAAGCCGACAAAGCATTTTCTACTGCGAATTATATTGTCGTAAACTGAGAAGCCGTCATCGAGTGATTCGAGTCATCGATCATCTTCTCAGGCTGAGAACATATTTTGGAAATTTTGAAAAATAAGTCACTGAAATATTATTAATTTCCTGTTGGTTAATTTTAATACTTATGTGTCATATCGACAGTCCCTACGTAAACTGTCGAATCTGCAAAAATTCAATTTTCTTTTTACTAATATAAATGGTTTACGTTCAATTTACTCCATACAATGTTGGAAAAAAGAATTTTCGTTTCATAAAAAGCAATAAATGGACATTAAACTCTTTTAACATTATCTGAAAATGTAGAGTAAATTGGATAGTTTATGATAGTAAAAGGATAATTGAGATTCGCAGATTTGACGGTATACGTAGAGGCCGTCGATATAATATGTTTCATTAAGAATTAATGACTTATTTGTTCAATATTTAGTTTCTATTATTGATAGATGAGAACAATGTTTTCAATAACTTCAAATTTATTTTGTTTATATTATTTTGTATCTATATTTGTTTTTTTAAAATTATATTTATAACTAACAAAAATATAATTTTAACGCATAATATTATGCAGGTAATTAAGGTTATATAAATAATGGACTTTGTAGGATTAAAATCACAATATAGTTATAAAAGGCACTTAATTTTTGTACCATTAAAATAAAATATATATGCATCCCAGGGGGCCTTAATAAAAACTATTTGTTTGTACCCGGCGTTACACGGGTTAAGGATTAAGTTGAAAATAATTTATGGGGGAAAACAAAGGTTCCATTATTTTGCAAAACCTCTAATTAAAACAATGTTTTCATTTAATCAAGTCTCGGATGGATAGGGTGTCCAGGAAAGAAATGTGGCATATTTTTTCCCTCGGGAATACTTACGCAAAATATGGATCCAATTGGTCAAACGGTGTAGATTTATACAGAAAACATATCTGGGGAAGGGGATGGGTTAGAAGAAGGCATAGTGTCGCCTATAGTACTCGACTGGTCCTAAAGAATAAGTGTGCATATTTTGAGTCCGATCGATCAAACGGTACAGATTTGCATTGAAAGTATATCAGGGTGAAGGGAAGGGGTAAAAGAATAGGGGGGGATATGACGCCTATGTTACCCGTCGGATCCTAAAGCATAAGTATATAAAATTTGAATCGAATTGGACAAACGGTGTAGATTAGTATAGAGAACAGACAGACAGACATTGAGTTTTATAGGTATGATCTGGATTTATAAATATTTATTCGATCTAGAGAAACAAGGAAAATCAATGCGAGCATGGTGTCATAAATGGCAGTGATGTAATAGTAATCTATGACATGCGTGTGGGATATTTTAGGTGACACGCATTGTTTACAGACGGCCATTGCGCAAGAACAGTCAAGGCACTTCCTTCGCGGTCCGGTTGCGTTTATTGGTCGCCGGTCACCGAAGCTTTTGAAAGTTGACCTGGTGGACCCTGCAATGGGGTACAACACACAACAGAAAGTCGGGCCAGGAGATTTTGAACTGCCGTGGAAACGAATGATTTTTTAAAAACAAAATGGAGCCCACGCAAATAAAGCGCAGCAAACTGTAAACTCGTTACTTGACCAGTTTGGCGAAAGATTAACTAAATTTAAAGATTTAATAAATAACTTGAGATGCCTGAAACAGACAGTTCAAATAATTACGTATCCGGAAGAATTAATCTACGGTATTTTGAAATTAAATGGTTTCAAGATGCAACTTTGATGATTTTGAGATGCAACTTGCGTAGTTTCCAGACAGCATCGACAGACTCGAGGAAACTTGGGAATCTGTAAGAAAATCGTTTGGAGACTGAAGATGAGTTAGGAGTGCATAGAAGTACGAACGAGAAATTCGGAGCACTTGGAACCGATTACCACTTTTAACAAGAATAATTAATACTAATTATAATTAATAATAATTTGTTAATAAAGTTTTTGAAATAATATTATGAAAATGGCGGGGTGTATTTATTACCAGTTGGCAATTTCTTCCAGCCAACTACAGAATATAGAACAACTAAAACTCTTTCCGGTATAGAATGTTACAGTAACAAATCTAGTTCCATGATACATCAAAAATTTAACTATATTTTTTAATTAGAAAAAGGCGGAAGATTATCGCATCCATTTATTTATCGATATATGTACATCTATACCTATAAAACTCAATGTCTGTCTATCCGACTGTCTGTCTGTCTGTTTTCTATACAATTGCACACCGTTCGTCCAATTCGATTCAAATTATGCATACTTATGCTTTAGGACCCGGCGGGTAACATAGGCAACATTTCCTCCCTATTCTCATACCCCTTCCCCTCCCCCTGACATATTTTCGATGAAAATCTGTACTGTTTGACCGATCAGACTCAAAATTTGAAAACTTATTCTTTAGGACCCGGCGGGTAACATAGGCAACATTTCCTCCCTATTCTCATACCCCTTCCCCTCTCCCTGACATAGTTTCGATGAAAATCTGTACTGTTTGACCGATCAGACTCAAAATTTGGAAACTTATTCTTTAGGACTCGGCGGGTAACATAGGCAGCATTTCCTCCCTATTCTCGTACCCTTCCTCTCCCCCTGACATATTTTCGATGCAAGTCTGTATCGTTTGACCGATCAGACTCATAATTTGGAAACTTATTCTTTAGGACTCGGCGGGTAACATAGGCAGCATTTCCTCCCTATTCTCATACCCTTCCTCTCCCCCTGACATATTTTCGATGCAAGTCTGTATCGTTTGACCGATCGGACTCAAAATTTGGAAACTTATTCTTAAGGACTCGGCGGTAAATATTTGTGACATTTCCCCCTATTCTTTTAACCCTTCCCTTCCCTGATACATTTTCTAGGTAAATCAATATCTTTCGGCCGATCGGACTTCAAAATTTGAAAACCTATTCGTTGGGACTCGGCGGGTAACATATGCGACATTTACCCCCTATTCTTTTAACCCTTCTCCTCCGCTAATATATTTTCGATGCATATCTATACCATTCGAATCAAACCTTTGTATACCCTCACAAATTTATATTAATCTTAATCCTTAACCCATGCATCGCCGGGTATGGACAGCTAGTTTATAATATATTACTAATATCTAACTGTGGGAGAAAATTCATCGAAATTCATGTAAACAAACAATATTACAAAATACTCAAGAAGATCCTGCTTTCTGCAAATATCATTCTTTTAAAATACTTATTATTATGCAATACACTAAAAAGTTAAAAATAATTTACAAAAATTATTATTACTAGCAGTTAAGCTTATGTTAAGCCCCTGTGAGCGGCTGTATAGGCCACTGCGCGGCCAATAGTGGCCGCTGCGGGACCTGTAGTGGCCGCTACGCGGCCATAGGTATTTACAATTGGCTGTCGTCCATTGCCTACTGCTAGGCCCTGCGTGCAGTTATGGTGGCGTCTTGCGACCAATTCAAGTGATTTTCTCAAGGGGAAAGAGGTCTACATATCACTTAAATGTAATTCGTTATAAATATTTGAAGGACTGAAAAATTAGAAACGATGTTTTATTTATATAAATAAATAGCTGAAATACGGCCGACAGTCGTACATTTAACAATCGGTGGTATATATGCGTGAATTAACTAAAATTTTGGACTTCAAAAGACGCAAAAACTAGAAACAGTAAGCCCTACGCATAAGGTAGCGTGTGTGTTTTAACCTCACAATTTAGATAAAGATGTAACCTCAAAACTAATATTCACGATATTAAGATTAATCTAGGTGCATACTAAACACCGTTTCACCTATTATAATACCATAATACGTCAATGGAACGAATACGATACTGTCAAACGGCCGATATGTTAAAATTTAATTTCGATATGACTTGCCAGGAGTAAAAATAGAATTGATTGAAGAAAATGTGTTATTTCGTTATTTTTTATCAATAAATATCATCTTCGTATTAAATAACGTATATAATTTTTTTTTTAAATAATAGTGTCACATCAATATTCTTACTATTTTCAAATTAAGCTAATCGCTTGTGCTATGAAAATAGGACTAACTTGCTTCTCTGGAGTGAGATTCGAACCTGCGACCTTTGGATCACGAGGCGAGAGTCCTAACCACAAGACCAACAAGCTACTCTACCACTAACAAATAACATTTCTACATATTAAATTATATCTAAATGTATTTTTAAAGTGATCTGTAAAATTTTAAAAATCAATATTTTCAAGAGAAATCATTCACTTACCGCAATATCATCATCATTTTTAGCGTAATTAATATATATTGATTACTTTAAAATTTATTTACCTATAATTTAGTAATATAATTTAAGTACATTTATAGGTAAACCGGTTAACCGAAACCGATAATGCTTGCTCTAATATCGTATATGTATCTGAGATATGTAATGTATTTTTGTATCGATATATGTGTACAAATTATTTTTAATATGTTTATGGCTAACATACTGTATATGGCTGTCATATTTAATATTTTGTAATAATAATAATTTTGTATTTTTAATATTTTCGGTAGTTAGCATTTTTAATATTTATTGTAGTTTGCAACGTATAAATAAATAAACAAATTTTACCGTTGTAAAATTTCACAATTCAGAGATATTCTTTGTCAGGTTATTAAATAAAGTGTCTTCAGTTCAAGAACCACTGAAACAAATGATTGTGAAAATAAATGAATACTTGTCGCTGAATGAAATAATTTGTGTGTGATAACGTTGCCCGTCCGGGTGATCAGTAACCGTAGAAGTTACCTGTCCGAGTCAATATCGTCCTGCAGCGACGTCACCGGTGCTATCTTGCGCAAGCTCAAGCTCGTCCGCAGAAACCAGGGGAACTAACCGAGCTTTTTGGGAGATTCAGCAGGCTCGTCATTTCTAATGAACTTTCATCAGTAACATCGAAAGGAAATTTAAGAAGTAATAAAAAAGGAAAATTCCTACTTTATAGTTATGTCATGCGGTAATTATAATTTATAATTGTTAAATAAAAAATGTTAACAGAAGCTCTAAAAAAATAGTATTGAAGAATGAATGCTTTCCCTGAATGTGACCGCGCACCGTTTGCACCTCCCGTATTACTAAAGCAGGAGTATAGGGGTTCAATACTATTTTGGAGGGTTTATCAAGGTTACCGCATTGGTGAGTGAAAATCACCAATTTGGTAATAAAAGAATCGCCAATTTGGCAATGAAAGAATCAGAAATTTAGTAATGAAAGGATCACCAATTTGGTAATGAAAAGATCACCAATTTGGTAATGAAAGGATAACCAATTTAGTATTGACTCTTTTTTTTAAATTTAAAATATGACAGAAACCTAAAAGGTCTATGGATAAAATTTTACATACATCAATATAAGAATATAATAAAAATATAATAAGGACACAAAATCATTGTATATTTGGCTGAGTTTCAGCATTTTTGCCAGTTCTATTTTGGAATTGTTCGTAGTTAATTGTTTGTTATGTTGTGGCAAGTCGTTTTTTAATTTTACTCCGTTATAAATTAGTCGTTATTATCCTGTTTTTATTTTGGCTTGAGTTATACGATAGTTTTGCACTATTCTAGTGTAGTGCTGTTAATTTTCATATAAGTTAATGTCTTTGTCTTGTATTTCGCCATTTTTCAGTTTTGAATGAGTTTTAGTGTTTCGATTTTTGTAATGTTATCAATGTTTAAACACTGTTAACATTACAAAAATCGAAATATTATCAATGTTTTTACTATCATAAACCATCCAATTTACTCTATATTTTCAAATAATGTTATAAGACCTTAATTTCCATTTATTGCCTTTTATGAAATAAAAATTCCCTTTTTTAACATTGTATAGAGTAAATTGAATGTAAACCATTTATATTAGTAAAACAAAAATTGAATTTTTACAGTTTACGTAGGGAGTGTCGATATGACACATAAGTATTAAAATTAACCAACAGGAAATTAATAACATTTCACTGACTTATTTTTCAGAATTTCCAAAATATGTTCTCAGCCTGAGAAGTTGATCGATGACTCGAATCATTGAGACGGCTTCTCAGTTTACGACCAATATAAGTTGCAGTAGAAAATGCTCTTTCGGGCTCAATGCTTGTGGAAGGAATGGTTATCGTATCAGTGGAATGGTCATTTATAAATTTTAGATGACAAGGACCTAAAATTACAATAATACAATAATAATAATAATAATAATATCGCATATGAGTATTACGTTGTACCTGCTGAAGCGACAACAACTATAAATAGACCGACCAATGGAATCTCGACTAGAGTCGCGCTTTATTTCACTCACGCATATGTCCTGGTGAAACAGAGCGCAGCCAGACCGGCAACACAGCGCGCTGGCAAAATAGATAGTCTAGGACGTACGAGTTGCTATTCTTTTTTTAAATATTTTTTTGTATCCCGGGATCAAGGGACCAGAAAAACGTATGGTGTACTTATAATCCCTATAAGAACACCATCACTACGTAAATTCGTTCAAACTGTACGCGGCGCACAGTCATGACATCTATCATGATGATAAAATATTTTAGATTTAGTCTCGGGTTCTATCCTCCGTGGACTGGCTTCCTTGAGATATAAAGTGGAATGGAATGAAATGCGACTGGAGGAAGAATCTCGGATGAGATGTGTCGCCGAGGTGTTTGACATAAATATTCATTAAAACTTCGCACCGCCTAGGACAGTAAAAACAATTTTTTTGATTGCGGTCTGTCGATGAATGCTTATATTTTCTTAATTTTTGGAAATAATGTTCAGTTTATTACTTTTATATAAGAAAAAAGGTTTTATCTCAGTTATTGCCCTAAAAAAGTGCAGTCTAGAGTATACATTCTGATATAACTGAATAATAAAAACACACATTTTCGTAAAAAAAACGCCGAAATATGCATTTGCAGTGAACTTCCAGCCTATCTTTATTTTTATCAATTAAAAATTGAACTTGTATTTTTTTTACGCTTCAACAGGCCAGGGGGCACAGTTACGGAAGCGAAATACATCAAAAAACACCCAGGCTTGAGTAAATCACATAGATTAAATAGTGACCTCACCGGGAATTGAACCGGAACCCTCGGTTTGGGAAGCCAGTGCCATACCTACCGCGCTAAGAGGGCCGCTCAAGTTTTTCCAGTTTAATTAATTAATTAATTCTTACATACTTAACATTACAAAATTTTTATTACACCTAATGTTAGCCTGAGGAAAGTGTTTCACACCTTTATAATGAAGTTAATTTAATAATGTAGGTACACAACAAATAAGATAAAAAATAAAATGTATTCAAAATAAAAATATATAAATTCGACAATATTTTTATACGTAGATTTGTTGTGAGAACATACATACGTATGTAGTTATTGGATTTCGTCCCCAGATGAATAATTAATTAATTAAGATTAATCATAAAATTCGCACAGATACGAAGTTATTCATTTACGAAACATTTATGGAAGTCTTTTTTACGGTGGCCCAGGGTTTGCATAAGACTTCTATAATTTACCTTAATTAATTAATCATCGAGTCACTAGAGATAGGGAGATCTAGTCTCAAGTGAAATTTAACGTTGGGGGAACCTGAAACGACACAAGGAGAAGAATTAAACATCCCTCCGGGGACAAAATTCAGTGACTACGTTCTTAGAAAATACCGTATATAAAATTACTGTTAAATTATATACTGGTGTATGAAAGGAGTTCAAAAATTGAAAATACTGATTTTTCAGGCGTGTTTTAGTAACGTTAAATAATTTGAAAGAATAATCAAATAAACATTAAAAAGAGTATTGCTTCATGATCCATATTAAAAATATAGATGTATCATTACCAGGTGCAAAATCTATGTATACTAGATCATGAGAAAATACTACAGATGTCTATTCAAATAAACAAAAATTTTCAGATTTGGAACATATTTGTATATAGAATTTTCAAAAATATGATAATGTCTGGATGTTCTTACAATGGTATTGGTGAACATTGCATTGTGTAGAGTGATCACTTAAGCCAGCTCTTACAGGTTGTGAGCCCAGAGCCATGGTGTCTAAAAGATCTCCATACACGTTTCTCATATAAATAGCTTTGTCTCTGTGAGAATTCTATAATTTATCTGAATTATATAGATGTTTGACAACACTACATTATGAAAGTGGAAGTTAATATTAATGCGTGAATATAATACAAAATGCTTGACGTTTAACATTATACATTACTGTGTTTTTTAGCAATCAAGGATGCTAAGGTATCACAAACAGGCTTCGTAACGAGTGTACTGCCTTCGGGGTTATCTATCTGGGGTAGAGTTCTGGGATGCTGGGTGTGCAGATATCAACTTCTCACAAGGCGCTTTACACTCACAGGGCGATAAATCCTTTCAGCCGTATTTGTGCATCGTACTATGTGTACATCTATTATGGTAACTTCGGATGAGAATCATATTACTGTTTGCAGAGGAGTATAAGTGGAAAGTTGTCAAACTATCCTGGCAACCTGAAATTTAGGTACAAATCGGGTGATTTTTTACAAGGAGACGATTCTTTTTTTTTTACCACCGCTTATTTAAGGTATGCAGTAAACTTTTATTTTACAGGAAAATTTTCGAAAGGAAAAGAGGCCATGTTCATTTCCGGAATGGTCCTCCGTCGTGACTGAGATGTAGCATTCTCCGGTGCATATTTGTCTGATGTAAAAAATAAGGTCTTTTGTCATGTATCAACTTATTAAGGAATGAATTACCTTAAGTGAAGCATATTTTTCGCCTGTCGATGAGAGGTTCTAGTATTCTCGAAACTCGAGTAGTAAAATATAAAATTATAATTAAACGCATGTAGAGATTACATAGTTTATTACCCAATTAATAAGAAACGCCAAATTCATCAATAATATATATAAATACAATTTAAACAGACTGCGTAATTTTGAAATACTATTTTGGATTCAGTTTGAGGTGTTATGGTATTTAATTGATAGGGGAGAAGAACCCCTTCAAAAGTGCCCACATACAAAAATAAAGCTTTACCGACGTCCTTGGATAGGTTTTGTTTAAATACATATAAATATAACACTTGTGTTAATATATAATTAATTCGTACATAAATATATAATGAATAAATACATAAATACAGAATGAATTAATATATACATTAAAATTGCTAAATCATAATTTGGCATTAATTAAAAATATGTTGATATTAATTGTGATATTAATTACACGTGCCATCCGAAAGTACCTTTTATAAACTGAATTTCCAATTTTCGCTGGTGTCTGTTGCCATATTGGAATGGCTGCTAATGTCAGGGTTAATTATGTGATTTGGAGTAAACAGCCTTCCTGGTAACTTTACCCGCTGGGGGCATCGGTCCTTAAATATTACACAGCCTTATTACATTTCGTTTGCATTTCCATTTCTGACAAAGTAAGCATTATATAATTGAGGGAATGTTTGCAAAGGGATAATGGTTCGAGGACCCCAAACGTAAGTTCTGCATGTGTTCATTAATGGAATGTTTCTAAATTAAATCATTAAACTGTTGACCCACGCATAATTGCTCGGCAGATGAATTGAGCCTTTCGTAAACACGAAATACTTGTCACATTAGTGTTCTTGTTATTTTTAATACAGAATACATGTTACATCAATATTCATACTCTTTTCAATACAGAATACATGTAACATCAGTATCATTACTATTTTAACAGAGAACTCATATAACATCAATATCATTACCATTTTGATTCGGAATTAATTTAACATTAATTAAATATCCTAATTAAATATTTAAATACGAAAGCAATGTCAAAGTAATATCCTAACTATTTCAATACGGAGTTATTTGTGACATTTATGTCCTTACTATTTTCATCACCGAATGCATACCCCACCAATTAAGATCATAAATCGTAGACTCGTGTTGCTTATTCAAGATTTCTTTTGATCATTGTAAAAAAAAAAATCTGGTATCCCAAATTGATTTTTTTATTCCTGCACTGTTTTGATTATAAAATTACTATCATCACTAATTAACTGGTTACTAATGTATATTTCTATACGTTTGATCAATACATAAGTCTCTGTATACATGAAGAAACACTCGACATTTGAAAGGGTGAGGAGAGAACGATGAAGCGCCTCGCGCTGCGCGAGGACTCCCTGTCACACTGACGCATAGCGCGGGCCGTGACTGCACGCGCATCACCTACATGTTTCGAAGGACAATATTACTATTCAGCAGGTCGCGGTAGCCCACCACAGCGGCGCGACGACGGGAGACATCACCATAGCATAAAATCTATTTAAGCTCTGAAATGGCGCACAAGTTAGCGATCTTATTATATATTGATATAAAAATGTAAATAAAGCACACCGACACTCGTGAATAGGATGAGAAAGAGAGAGTGAGTCTCCCGCGCGCGTCTTGATGGATGTCCCCTCTCGCTCTGCGGGCCCTGGGAGTGGCGGACGAACAGATGTCTCCCTTAACGAGAGGGGCGGATCCAGGAGACGGGCCCTTTTTTGTTTTGCCCTAATAAAAATTAATGTACTACAAGAATACAACTCGCGCGCTTATTGCCCAATGGCCTAGGTTACGACTATTACGGTTACAAAACATTCAGTTTATTGCATTCAACACCGCGAGTGTAACAAAAATAAAAAATCCTTCGTGAGGTATTAAAGGATCATCCAAAAATTGAATTCAATCAACGAGGATTACTAATATTATAATATACTGAATTTGAAATTTTATAGGAAATTTAAAATGTGGCCTGTAAATTTATAAGAAATAAGATTTTGGAAGGAATAGATAGATACATACAATCAAAAATTCAGTACATTTTAAATTAGTAATCCTAGGTGACTGCGTTCAAGACGTTTTAAAAATTTTTTTTTGGATATTGTTGCTTTTCCTTTTATACCTCACATTTTCATTCGTGTTGAAATAATAAATTTTTTATTTACTTCTGCTATTTGAAAAAATAAGTCTATCGACATAGAAGGTTGACATTTGAAGTGTTGTGCTAGAAGAATATTTCTAGTAGAGCTTTAGTGAGGCAGATTATTTTAAGTTAAAATTTCGATAGAAATACTGCCTTTTACGGAAGGTCTTCGATCCGGAAAATTTCGTTTAAACGTGTTTGTTATTTAATTGTCTTGTTTTTGGCCGAATAATACATATCGACCGTAAACTATCAATATCTCCTATCTTGAAAAATATACCTAATTTTTTCATGATCCCATTATTTAACTATATTTATTTATTCTTTTTTTTCTTTTCCTATTTTTTTAGGTATTCCATAAAAATCTGTTTCATTTTTGTTATCCTTTTGAATAATTGTGAAAATAAAATATAAATAAAAATTAACGACGAATTGTAGTTGTATGATCATAAAATCTTTGTGCGTGGTACGAGGCTCATACGTATCGCTGTTTGTCCCTAAGTGCTGTCTGCTTTCTTTTCCCTTTTTCAGTGTATTTTTATTTATTTATTTTTAACTAGCTGTCCTAACCCGGCGTTGCACGGCTTAAGAATTAAGTTTAAAATAAATTTGTGAAGGTAAACAAAGGTTCGATTCAAATGGCATAGATTTGCATCGAAAATATAAAAGCGGAGGGGAAGGGTTAGAAGAATAGGGGGGATATGTCGCATATGTTACCCGCCGAGTCCTAACGAATAAGTTTCCAAATTTTGAGGTCTGATCGGCCGAAAGGTACAGATTTGCCTCGAAAATATGTCAGGGGGAGGGGAAGGGGTATGAGAATAGGGAGGAAATGTTGCCTATGGTACCCGCCGGGTCCTAAAGCATAAGTATGCAAAATTTGAATCGAATCGGACAAATGGTGTGGATTTGTAAAGAGAACAGACAGACAGGCAGACAGACATTGTGTTTTATAGATTTAAAGACTATCGACAGGTCAGAATGACTCTAATGGATAATCATTTAGGACAAGGTGATTAGTACAGTTAAATTTTATAGTAAAACATTAATACGTTATGCAATATAAGTATAATACAATATGCGACTATAAGATGAACGAAGTTCACAATCTCCGTATCACGGGCGATTCATAGTTAGAGTATATTAAGCCAAACATCACAACCGTGCTTCTTTCATCGGTTACAAATAAATCATAACTATCAGGAAGATTAAAGGTTTAAACATATTTATTAAATCAGTACGCCACCCCTTGAAGGGGTAATGCGTTCAAATTTCACGCGTTCACGAATGCGGAAAAATTTGGCGTGTCGCGTGTTTGTGGATGCAGAATCCAGCGCTTCCCATGGAGCTATCACATCCCTTTGACGCGGGGTAGCTGGGATTTCATTATTAACCCGTCAAATATAATTTGCGAATGTGCGAGTATACGTGCTCACGTACACGTGTTTACTTTGAGTACTTTCACCAACAACCAAACATGTGTTTATGACACATCTGCACAAAATGCGGTACGCGGGCTCATTTTCGATGGCAAAAAATAATAAACACGCTGATTGAATTTCAAAATAAGCTCGCTGCGCTATTTCAGCGCGACTATAACGCAACATAGCAAATACAACTACTAAACCTTATAAAATAATTAGGTAGTTGTACGGCTTCCCTCGTAGTGCAGTGGCATGGCATGGCAGTGGCATGACACTGGCTTCTCATATACATTTGATTGCTGGTGTGCACACAGTGATATTGATTGCTAGCGTGCACACAGTGATATTGATTGCTGGTGTGCACCAGTGATATTGATTGCTGGTGTGCACACAGTGATATTGATTGCTGGTATGCACACAGTGCTATTGATTGCTGGTGTGCACAGAGTGCTATTGATTGCTGGTGTGCACACAGTGCTATTGATTGCTGGTGTGCACACAGTGATATTGATTGCTGGTATGCACACAGTGCTATTGATTGCTGGTGTGCACACAGTGATATTGATTGCTGGTGTGCACCAGTGATATTGATTGCTTGTGTGCACACAGTGATATTGATTGCTGGTATGCACACAGTGCTATTGATTGCTGGTGTGCACACAGTGCTATTGATTGCTGGTGTGCACACAGTGCTATTGATTGCTGGTGTGCACACAGTGATATTGATTGCTGGTATGCACACAGTGCTATTGATTGCTGGTGTGTACACAGTGCTATTGATTGCTGGTGTGCACACAGTGCTATTGATTGCTGGTGTGCACACAGTGATATTGATTGCTGGTATGCACACAGTGCTATTGATTGCTAGTGTGCACCAGTGATATTGATTGCTGGTGTGCACACAGTGATATTGATTGCTGGTAAGCACACAGTGATATTGATTGCTAGTGTGCACCAGTAATTTTGATTGCTGGTGTGCACACAGTGATATTCTCAAGCCTGCGTGTTTTATGTTGTGTTGTGATGGATCTATGGCCAGTTGTCGTGTTAAAAAATAAATATATCATCTTCCTCTTTAACCATTTTTTATGGACTGCAGAATTAAGACCTCCCTACGTGCCTCCCACTTATGTAAGCCTATTCTTATTCGTTGCCATGTGTTTACTCAGAATTTAATGATTTTGTCAATGTAGCACGTTTAAAGGTGTTTTTGATTTCTTACTGAATGATTGTATTGTATTCGTTCAGCAATGGTATGTGGCCTACCCATTGTCATTTAATTCTCTTGGTTTCATTATATCAATTATTCCACTCTTCTGTTCCCTTATCCATGGTTCTATTTTTCAGTATCTTCATACGTGAGGTATAAAAGCAAAGGCAGCAATATCCAAAAAAATTTAGTCATCGAGGATAATTAATTAAGAATGTACTTAATTCGATATTTTTTTATTTATTTTTATTTATGCTTCAACAGGCCAAGAGGTCCAATAACAGAAGCGAAAAACATACACCCAGGGTTGAGTAAATCACAAAGATGAATTGTGACCTCACATAATATGATGTCCAAGATTCAAGAGATAATAGATTGGCAATAGCTTTTCAAACATCAAGCGTTTTAAAATGAAAATAGGCCAGCATTATGGTATAATTCTTCAAAAAACTTTCAATCTATATCGTCAATAAAATATTCTATCTATCGATATCTATATACAAATATTATATTTCAATGATACTTTAAAGATTTATCATTTTATGCAGATGTTGACCATTTCCTTTCGATGACTTTACACAATAATGG
This sequence comes from Agrypnia vestita, assembly GCA_016648135.1. NCBI lineage: Eukaryota > Metazoa > Arthropoda > Insecta > Trichoptera > Phryganeidae > Agrypnia > Agrypnia vestita. The sequence continues at coordinate 57,813 of JADDOH010009245.1, read as the reverse complement.
TAATTCAAATACTTGTGAATTTGTAAAATTAGCTCGATAAATAGGATATTTTATTTGCAGAGTCTAGACTTATTACTGAAAGGGTGGGCATTGACTTGTTGCCTTAAACAGTTAAACTGGCCGGGAAATGTCTCACTGCGGGGGCTGCAAAGTCTTTAATCAACGTCTTCGCTGTGTCACGCCCGGACTGCTGCAACAACATCTTCCCGGACGGCCAAAGTATTATTAATTCAGCAGAATGCAGTTCGTGCTCAAGTTTTACCACGTGACTCTAATGTTACAGTAGTTTCACAGGTTCGTTTCTCTGCAAGAGCCCGCTGCAGATTTAGTTTCTGTTGAGTAAAATGTTGCAGGGCATCTTACTTCTGGGCAAATCTTATAGATCCTTATGAAGGTGTGGTGAGTCTTATGATCAGATCAGAAAATCCGTGAAACACATTACACTACACTAGAATATTTTAAAACTACGACATAATTTCTGCTTAAACAAAACCTGATAACGTAACTCATCTGCAACTGAATTTAACAATTATATTTATAACGACTTACCACAATAAACAAGACAACTGAATCTTCACAGATTTAAAAAAATAAGTGACAAATATACTAAATAATAGCACACACATATTAAACAAGTAACTGTAATCAATTTATCTTTTCGATTTGCGCACTGACTTGTTTTGAATTCACCGGGATTCTTCAGTGTGAGAAACCAGTGCCATACCTACCTACCAGACTAGGAGAGCCGCTTTGGGGTAGGATAAAGTTAGCACGCCGACATAAGTAAACTTCTTAGCCAAGTTAATGCAGTGAATTTAAATACTCATTATAAACAAAGCACTCTGAGGAATAAATCAAATGTTAAAATAAATAAATAATTATTTGGAAAATAATCAAAAACTTTTTTCTACCTGTGTGGATCTGCAGAAGGCAGAACGACAGATTGACGAGACGGAAGTAATGGAAGATTTTGTCTGAGTACGGGATGAAGGGTAAACTCATTCAAGAAATTGCTTCTCTGTATGAGGGAAGTAGGACTTGTGTAAGAATTAATGGGGCATTCACTTAATACATTTAATTAATTAAAAGTAGCAGCAAGAATAGCAGGGTTCACCATATCATGCCTACTATAGGCAGACGATGCAGTATTAGTATTAAATAATTAAACTGATCTGCTGTGAAACTCACTAACTAACTACACCTTCACACCGTTTCCCGTTTCCGCAGGGGTAGGCAGAGAAGATTGAACGCCACACTCTTCTATCCTGGCACACCACTTTTGCTTCGGCCACATTCATACATCTTCTCATACAAGTTCTACGGTTGTTGCGGCTTTTAACGGGGCCATCCTCAAATACTTGTTGTATCTGATCATGCCAGGTCTTTCGCGGACGCCCTCTATTTCTGTTGCCTTCAAGACTCGCCTCATATATTTTCTTAACCATCCTTTCCTCGTTCACATGTTCCACATGACCAAATCATCTCAGCACTCCTTTCTTTATTCTATCTACCACACTACAGCCAGCATTGCATTCACGTCTAATTTGTTCATTCCTTACTCTATCCACCAAAGATTTTCCACACAAGCTGCTGTGTATGTTGGCTAGAATGTCCGATGTATGCATGTAGAGTGAAATTCTGATAAATGTTAAATATAAAATGGCGCGCAATCCACGTGGATATCCCAGAACACTTAAGACTGTGTAAAATGGTCCCCTGCATATGAAAAATAAGCTATATCATAGGGAAATTTACTATGTAAAAACTTTGTTTTTTGTGGGCGATTGATTTTGTGGTGGACACATCTATTAAAAGGTGAATTGTATTTTCTCACAAATCGGCAGTATCACATCTCTCAAACAAACCTCTACTATACTTATTATATTATCGTTAATTCTACAAAATCATGGCACCGTACAATTCAAACAAAAAATAATTAAACCCTTCCATAAATTTCAATTCATTTTCCATGAATAGAAAATACAGTATTTGTTTTGTAAATAATACTTAAAATTTTATACTTTGTGATGGTCGACATAGAGATAGATTTAATAAATTTAGAAAATCTTAAAATAATAATATTCAAAAAAGTCAAGTATGGACATCAAAAAATATATTTCTTCTGTTTGGAATCGTTTAAAAGTAAAAGCCTGATATATTTCTTCTTAAGATTCTATGTATTACAAGAGGCTAACAAAATATTGAATATTCAGCTATACAAGTAATATTTTCTTAGATCTTTATTATACCATAGATATAATTCTGTGTTAAATTAATATTGTTTGCCAATCCTAATAGACTCGATCTTGTGAGTAGGTGCGAACGAGCCTTTATTATTTATGAATAGGAACAGCAAGTCTCGCGTGTAGCGAGTGCTTAACTATTATTTTAACGAAACGGACCAATCACAGGCGCGCTTTGCCTTCGACGGGTTGAGCCGGAGGCGACCGTCCTGTTGACTGAATCCGGCCAATGGCGAGCGCCGGCGGTGAGGTCATCGCTCATAGGATGAGTCACTGCACTAGCGTGGATTTCGAAGATATGGTGCAATCGAGAGTATAAAAGGAGCGAACGCGATGTACTCGGCCCCTTCAGTTCGAGACCAGACTTGCGAGCGGGAGCGCTGCCCAACAGACTACCGACGGAGCCCCGAGTTCCAGATCATCAGTTGCGAGCAAAGGAGCTGCCAGCTTGAGAGAAAGCGGGTCTTGCAGCGGCGAAGTATAGAGATTCCACCATCCCGCAGCACCAGAAGGAGGATTCCGCCACAAAGAGTAACAGCTAAGGATCATATTCATATTATCTATTACGGTTAATTATTTTCACTATCGAAATGTATTTATTTTGGGAATATTTGAGTTCGGAATAATTATGTGTAATTAAATATCACGATTGCTTGTGTGATATTGGTTCAAATCGTACAAGAATTCCGTTCCAAACGGGTGTATTTTTATGCAAAGCGAATTTCATACCGTTTATGCTAAAATTTGAATACACGGATTTCTATATGAATTACTTAGTAGCATTATAATAATTATTGTGTTGCATAGGTATTGCGCAATCCGGTCTTCAGACAAGTCTTTATGATTTGAGTACCTCGGTACATCTGGCTTAACAAGTAGCTTCAGAATGACGAGTAAAGGACAGAATGGGGAGATCTAACTAAAGATTGGGGATATCTGGTTTATGTTAGCCTAGCTGGCTGAGGGGTGGATGATTGCCGGCACTTGGACGTGGAACCCGCACAAGCCCCTGCAGGGCCCCTTAAAGGCGGGGTCCTCCTTGTTGCTCGGGGTCGTCAATAAACCGACCACCTAACCTCATCTGGCGCAAACTACTTAAACCAACAAAAAGGTTCCCTATGTCTTTGGAAGGATTTCCATGCTTGAATGCTGTAAAACCTTGATAGAAAACGTTAACTTCTATTTCGTCCTCTGTAAGAAAGACAGGGCCAGAATAAATATAAAAATCATTCACTCATATGGAATAGCTGGGATATTATAAATATGTTACTAACACTCTAACATTTGTCCAAAGTAAATGTTGCAAGATGCAGGATCGTGGGACGCCGCTCTGAAAAGGCATAATGAGATTGCACAATAATTTGTAACATCGCTGACTATGCCCGCAAAGGAGGCTAATGTCGTCATCAATTCGTACCAAAAGAGTACATGATTCTTCAAACACCGGCCTAAAAGAAAGGCGCCTCAAGACTGCACCCCTCATCAGAAACTCGTACCAAAAGAGTACGTACATCTCAATTATAAGCCTAAAGGAGAGGCGTCACAGGATCACATCTCGTAAAGAAGAGATAGCGTCTCGGGATGCAGTAAGTTCCGGAGGAACAAGGGGGGCCGTTTAGTCACTTAGGAAGTCGGCCACCGGGTTTAGGCGGGCGCGGAGCCTCTACCCCTCTCAGCAGAGATGCTGAGGGTTTAAAAAAACCAAAATTAGCATTCAAAGAAACTATTATTTCATATAAACTCACGGGCTGTTGTAGAATCCTTTCGAACAAACCATCCCCGAGACCTTATCTACTTATTTATAAAGAAGTTTCGCTTCAAAAATGTCGTATTTCGTAAATAGCAAATATATGTATTATTTTCTCAGGAATTAATATGAACAGGTTCATACACGTCTAAGACGACACCATTCAAGGTAAGAATATGTTAATATAAAGTGTTTAAAATTATTAGTTTCAGTGTTATTTAATATGTGAATTTCTCCTCTTTATGCCGTTCGATTGATTTTATTGGGTTGTTTCCAAACGGAAATGTTTTATTTCTAATACACGAATTCTTCTGGTGAACGTATTTTATTGTAACATAAATGTATAGATTATTAGGTTCGTTAGATGATTTTATTACGTAATATTATGCAATTGTTTCCACACTGCTCCTATAAAAGAATTTGAAGTTATTACGATACACAACGGGGTCCTTCATCCATTAGACGAATCATGTGCCAATTCAACGACGTATTACGAATAGTATATATTATATTTATCGAGATTTATTCGCATTTATTATTTCTAGTAAAGGTTTTAGTATTGGTACCAGGCGCCATTATGAGGCGGAGATAGTTCATATTCATAGCCCGACTGTAATAGGTATTTTTGTCGCGTAAGAGGTAGCACTTTTAGAAATATAACTGTGTTTTATGTTTCGTCCCTGACGGACAGGATGGTATAGCTGTGGTTATTTAGGTAATACATTTAGTAAATGCGAAGGGCATTAGGTATTATCAATTTCGTCTGCGAACCCAAGATGTTAGTTAATATTTTTAGTTAATATTGCATTCAAAAGCGCAATTTTCACAGAATAATTATTTTCAGTTAATACGTATTTTTAGTTAATTTATCGTATAGAGTATTTTCGTATAGTAAGAAAATTATTTCATATGAAAAGTTGAATTTTAGTAGTAGTAATATTTCTGTATAGAATATTTAATTTTTAACAACTGTATCGCTACATCATATGGTTGAAGTCGACCGGTTGCATCCTGCCGCTCGATCGAGCGCGCTCACATATAAGAATAATGAAATATTTGATAATCCAATATATTGTATTTTGAACGCGACGGTTTGCTACTTACTAACCTTCATTATTTAGTAGGACCCACATTAGGGTCATCTTACATCGTTAGCCGTGAAAAGAATATGATTTACATTGATTTGCAATGGAATGATTTGTATTATAGATTTGCTTCGCCTTATATATTCAACACACACCCCATGGGATGTCTAACTCTGGTGCCGGACCAGGAGCTATACTAAATTATTATTAAATGTATCAAGGCCGCGATGCCCTACTATCTACCTGGGTCATCACAGTGCTTACCGTGACCAGGAGAACGATTTATATTGAAATACAATAAAATGCTTTATAATATTAATTGAACATCATTTCGACATTAAATACAGTCTGCTCGATTTGATTAGGATACCCTTACTATCTACCTGGATCATCACAGTGGTGCCGTGACCAGGAGGAGCGTATTCGTTGGACTCATTTGCATAGTAATAAAATCATTTTGGTTTAGTTAATATTATAAATGAAAGAAAATATTTGATTATAAAAGCGGTTTTATTTAAACAATCGCGGACCACGGTCCGTGACATCAAAGAAAAAAGATTGAGCATTTATGTGAACCACGTACTGAGATTTGTAGACAAACGTGATACTAGGTATTAGAAATTTCTTAAGGTTGTTTGTCATATAGACAGTTGGCATTTTTATTATTTAATATTTTGTGAACGAAAATTATTGTAGTAATTTTGGTCCTTGTGATATATTAGTTCGATTTTGGAATGCCTGTTTCTGTGTAAAAGTATTGCTCCATTTTATAGAATATGTGATTTATTTCATATCTCATTCATTTTATGTGGTTTGAATTCAAACGATTCACATTTGAAAAATATTTTTAATAATTGTATGAAGAGAATATATTTGAATGCGATCTCACAAGTATGCCACCGTCACAATCTAAAAAAGACAATCGGGATTTGCGGATCGCAGTATAACAAATATGTAGTTAAGATTCAAACGATTCACGTTTGAAAGGTTTTAATTATTGCATTTGTTTTCTCGCAAGTATGCCACTGTCACGGCCTAGGCCGTCGGGATTTGCTAATCGCAGTATAACAAATATGTAGTTGAGATTCAAACGAATCACATTTGAAAGGTTTTAATTATTGCGTTTGTGTTTGTGTTTCGCAAATATACCACCGAACACGGCCAAAGCCGCCGGGTTTGCGAACGCTGCGTAATGGGAGAACACGCGCGACACGGCTTCCCATACAGTACCCTCCGGGTCATGTTTCGCCCGACCGCGTGAGTTCGTGAATAGACCCGAGACGTTTGAGGGTTTAAGGTTTAACAAGTTCGACCTTCGCGCTCGGGCTAGTACGAAAAGACAGTTAGCTACGCCGAACGGATTCGCACGGCGCCCGAAATGCAAAAATATACACCTGTATTACGGGCAGATCACCGCGACAGATTTCAGCGCGCGCCACGGAGGGTTTATGATAGCTTAAAATTCGGTTTTAATTTAATTTCTTATATTAATATAAACTAATAATTAACCCACGCTAGATAAAATCTGTTCAGTGGCAAATATTTTCGCTTACGAGTTATGCAATAGTAATTAATAATAGTGGCGGAAAAATATAAGAGTGAGAATAAATATAGAGACCGGATAACAATTTGGTGGAGGATATAAACACGAGAATATATGAATCTAAAAGAAAAGAAGATATAAAAACGAAAACTTTTATGATATTAAAAAGGGTTTCTATATTTGAAAAAAAAAGAGATCTTTAAATTCAGCTAAATTTTTACAGATAATAATTACACAAAAAATTAATTGATTATAGTATTCTTACAAATCTACTTATATTATTTGATAACTTTCACGTGCATGTTTCGGAGATACCTTTTTATCGTCAAGGTGTTATATTAAAAATTGTCCTAAAAAAAATAAAATGTCAATCTACAATGTTGCTGAATTAATTGAAAAAAAAAAATTAATTTCTTTCATTGATTTATTATGGTTCTTAATTATTCTAATTATCTAAATGTGTTCTTAATTGTTATACACAGTTATATACGGTTCTGGTTATTCAAACTAATTATAATTTCTTTGTTGTATGCAGGATTGATAGACTTGTTCGTAATATAAACACAGACGCGTATTGTTGCACGAAATAATTATTTGAGTTCTTGTTTTGATCTAAAATTATTTTGATTTGAATTACAAGAATAAAATTACTTCCATTTTATTTACAAGACGGCCTGGCATATGAATTAAAATGGTCATACTACCGCCATCTAGCGGAAATCAGAGAAAGTTTTGAGCCTTCGCTAGTATTAGTCTATATGAAGCGGTAATAGAGAGCGCAATATATATATACTCTTAGTAACGAATAATTAAAAATTGGACTTGTTTTTTTTTATATATATTCCTTTTTTTCGCTTCATTGCAACGTTAATTGAAATTGTTTTATCTTCATTAATAAATATTATATTACAATATACGTTGATATAGCTTATTTATAGGCAGAGTAGAAATAAACATCTCACTACTTCAAATTACGTATCTATATAAGGGTTGTTTTAGTTTTAGGCGCAATCTTCTTGGAAATAATACAAAAGTAAATCCGGAATTAACGATATGTGAGTTTCTTCAAGTTTTGAGAAATCGTAACGCTATGATTGATAAAGCATTTATTGTTTTTACTATACATTGGGTGTATGTAGAAATCCTTTTGAATAGTGATAATATAAAATAAAAAAGAAATTTTTCAGGAGAGCTTTTGAATTCTTCTGGAACATTTTGAAAAAAAAAAAAATTTGAAAATAGATTTTTAGTAGATTAAATAGTAGTAGCATAACGAAATCATTAGCTTCATCCACCTTCATGCGTCGTCGTGGCCATTACTTTTAGATTGAGGTAGAAAGGTTGGACGTTTGGATCTTGAATAGATTCCAGTCGTATAGCAAACCGAATTATACGTTAGGAATTCTTGATTCAGTTACACACATACATCTTCTGTGGGTATCAGTGTTGGTGATGACTACTACAGCTAGTACAGATATTAGGGTTCACCTCTTCTGATTTGTAACAGTGTACTTCGTTAAACATGTTCGCGTTGTTAAAGGAACACTTAAAAATTTTATAATGTTATGTTACATATAAGTATGGGGATGATGAATACGGAACATAGTAATAAAGTTGTTTTAGGTTTTCAATAAGTTTTGGGAGGAACAATATTACAGTTATACGGAGGATTTGCGCCTGATTATTTGACAAACGCTTAAAAATCTGGGGGAAGACAGGTTAGTAGGGAATAGCTATGGGAAACTTTTCTAGACATCTGGATCCACTTCTTCTACAAACATGCGTCGTCTTTAGATATCACTCTTGAGGGTTGGCTGGAAAGTTAGTTGAGACGGATAATAGTTATATATACTCTTACGTTCTACAATTATCGAAGAGGTTGTTCCTATCCTTTTCTTCCTCTTCTTCTTCTTCGTCTTCTTCTTATTCGTATATGCTAACGGTTATATATATATTTTCTTTCCCCTTTTTATTTATATTGACTTCAACAGCGTCTTCTTCTTCTTCGGTACGAAGGTTTTTTTTATTGGTTATGTTCACTCTAGTCTTCTTCTTCTTTGAATACATACCGTTTATGCTTTACTTTTCAAATACCTTCTCTTCTATAAATAGCAATTATTACAATACTTTGCAACTACTTTTTCGTCTTATGGTATATCTTTCGACTGCTTCTCTACTTTCTTCTTCTTCTTCTTTTTCTATTACTACATTCATTTCGTCTCCTTCCATTTATCTTAAACTTTTCGACTGTTTTTCTACGTCTTTTCTTCGTCTTCTCTTCTTCTTTACCTTTTCTTCTTCTTCTTCTTTTCCTATTACTACATTATTTTCTTCTTCTTTTCTTCTTCTTTCTTCTCTCTTCTTTCTTCTTCTTCTTTTCATATTCTCTTCTTTCTTCTTTCCTATTCGCTTCTCCACTTTCTTCTTCTTCTTCTTTTCCTATAACTACATTCATTTCGTCTTCTTCCGTTTATCTTATACTTATCAACTGTTTTTCTTCGTCTTCTCTTCATCTTCTTCTTCTTTCTTCTCTTTTCTTTCTTCTTCTTCTTCTTTTCCTATAACTACATTCATTTCGTCTTCTTCCGTTTAACTTATACTTATCAACTGTTTTTCTTCGTCTTCTCTTCATCTTCTTCTTCTTCTTCTTTTCCTATAACTACATTCATTTGGTCTTCTTCCGTTTATCTTATACTTATCAACTGTTTTTCTTCGTCTTCTCTTCATCTTCTTCTTCTTCTTCTTTTCCTATAACTACATTCATGTCGTCTTCTTCCGTATATCTTATAATTTTCGACTGTTTTCTACGTCTTATCTTCGTCTTCTTTTGTTCTTTGCCTACTGCTACATTCGCGTCTTCTAATTTTATATCTTTCGACTTCTTCTTCTTTGTCTTTATCTATTACTACACTCGGTTGTGACTTTTCTTCTTTATCTTATGCCTTTCAATGGATTCATTTTCTTCTTCTTCTGTTGTCATCCACTACTTTTGCGGCTTCTTCTTCTTCTTCTTCATCATATTACACCAACAATAAATTATGGCAGTCATTACAGTATACGTGGAATATTGAGGACAATTGGCTGTTTCTACATAAGAGGACATGTATTGCGCATATGAATAGAGTTCATAGCTCAGATGGGGTACAAGAGTTAATTTTGTCGTGGTTTGCAATCATAGTAGGAATATGCGGTTGACTATTCACTCGGTTAAAATAGGACTATACGAGTTTCAGATAGAAGAGGTTGTATAGTTTGGGGGAAGGGGGAATAAGAAAGTAGTATAGAGTTGCGAGTTGGTGAACTCTAGGAGTGTACCATTGTAAGGGAAGCAAGGAGCATAACAAAGTGGGGGAAGGGGCGTCTTATGGATTATTGATAACAGAATGGCGCTTGAGTGGTTAGCAGACACAATGATGAGATTACTGAGGCATTCAATCGATTATGGAGAATCGAACCTTTCCAATCAATTGAATAAAATAGATACAGTCCAATTTTGCTTGCAATTCTTATATTCATGTTAGTTGTACACTTTTCATTTGAATGATAGGCAGATGGTTTACAGTAGCTTTAAATACACAAAAAGGATTCCATTGAAAAGGAATTCTACCCTAATAGAAATATAGTACGCGGGGAAAGGAAAGAACAACGATTTATTTTAAAAGGAATTTTAGAAACTCTTGATAAGTATCACGAGATATACTATCCTATTGGGTTATTTAGCAGATAGGCTTGGTCTGATAGATCATTCCTCTCTCTAAATAAGGGGGAAGCTGTGATGGTCGACATAGAGATAGATTTAATAAATTTAGAAAATCTTAAAATAATAATATTCAAAAAAGTCAAGTATGGACATCAAAAATATATTTCTTCTGTTTGGAATCGTTTAAAAGTAAAAGCCTGATATATTTCTTCTTAAGATTCTATGTATTACAAGAGGCTAACAAAATATTGAATATTCAGCTATACAAGTAATATTTCTTAGATCTTTATTATACCATAGATATAATTCTGTGTTAAATTAATATTGTTTGCCAATCCTAATAGACTCGACCTTGTGAGTAGGTGCGAACGAGCCTTTATTATTTATGAATAGGAACAGCAAGTCTCGCGTGTAGCGAGTGCTTAACTATTATTTTAACGAAACGGACCAATCACAGGCGCGCTTTGCCTTCGACGGGTTGAGCCGGAGGCGACCGTCCTGTTGACTGAATCCGGCCAATGGCGAGCGCCGGCGGTGAGGTCATCGCTCATAGGATGAGTCACTGCACTAGCGTGGATTTCGAAGATATGGTGCAATCGAGAGTATAAAAGGAGCGAACGCGATGTACTCGGCCCCTTCAGTTCGAGACCAGACTTGCGAGCGGGAGCGCTGCCCAACAGACTACCGACGGAGCCCCGAGTTCCAGATCATCAGTTGCGAGCAAAGGAGCTGCCAGCTTGAGAGAAAGCGGGTCTTGCAGCGGCGAAGTATAGAGATTCCACCATCCCGCAGCACCAGAAGGAGGATTCCGCCACAAAGAGTAACAGATAAGGATCATATTCATATTATCTATTACGGTTAATTATTTTCACTATCGAAATGTATTTATTTTGGGAATATTTGAGTTCGGAATAATTATGTGTAATTAAATATCACGATTGCTTGTGTGATATTGGTTCAAATCGTACAAGAATTCCGTTCCAAACGGGTGTATTTTTATGCAAAGCGAATTTCATACCGTTTATGCTAAAATTTGAATACACGGATTTCTATATGAATTACTTAGTAGCATTATAATAATTATTGTGTTGCATAGGTATTGCGCAATCCGGTCTTCAGACAAGTCTTTATGATTTGAGTACCTCGGTACATCTGGCTTAACAAGTAGCTTCAGAATGACGAGTAAAGGACAGAATGGGGAGATCTAACTAAAGATTGGGGATATCTGGTTTATGTTAGCCTAGCTGGCTGAGGGGTGGATGATTGCCGGCACTTGGGCGTGGAACCCGCACAAGCCCCTGCAGGGCCCCTTAAAGGCGGGGTCCTCCTTGTTGCTCGGGGTCGTCAATAAACCGACCACCTAACCTCATCTGGCGCAAACTACTTAAACCAACAAAAAGGTTCCCTATGTCTTTGGAAGGATTTCCATGCTTGAATGCTGTAAAACCTTGATAGAAAACGTTAACTTCTATTTCGTCCTCTGTAAGAAAGACAGGGCCAGAATAAATATAAAAATCATTCACTCATATGGAATAGCTGGGATATTATAAATATGTTACTAACACTCTAACATTTGTCCAAAGTAAATGTTGCAAGATGCAGAATCGTGGGACGCCGCTCTGAAAAGGCATAATGAGATTGCACAATAATTTGTAACATCGCTGACTATGCCCGCAAAGGAGGCTAATGTCGTCATCAATTCGTACCAAAAGAGTACATGATTCTTCAAACACCGGCCTAAAAGAAAGGCGCCTCAAGACTGCACCCCTCATCAGAAACTCGTACCAAAAGAGTACGTACATCTCAATTATAAGCCTAAAGGAGAGGCGTCACAGGATCACATCTCGTAAAGAAGAGATAGAGTCTCGGGATGCAGTAAGTTCCGGAGGAACAAGGGGGGCCGTTTAGTCACTTAGGAAGTCGGCCACCGGGTTTAGGCGGGCGCGGAGCCTCTACCCCTCTCAGCAGAGATGCTGAGGGTTTAAAAAACCAAAATTTAGCATTTAAAGAAAGTATTATTTCATATAAACTCACGGGCTGTTGTAGAATCCTTTCGAACAAACCATCCCCGAGACCTTATCTACTTATTTTATAAAGAAGTTTCGCTTCAAAAATGTCGTATTTCGTAAATAGCAAATATATGTATTATTTTCTCATGGAATTAATATGAACAGGTTCATACACGTCTAAGACGACACCATTCAAGGTAAGAATATGTTAATATAAAGTGTTTAAAATTATTAGTTTCAGTGTTATTTAATATGTGAATTTCTCCTCTTTATGCCGTTCGATTGATTTTATTGGGTTGTTTCCAAACGGAAATGTTTTATTTCTAATACACGAATTCTTCTGGTGAACGTATTTTATTGTAACATAAATGTATAGATTATTAGGTTCGTAAGATGATTTTATTACGTAATATTATGCAATTGTTTCCACACTGCTCCTATAAAAGAATTTGAAGTTATTACGATACACAACGGGGTCCTTCATCCATTAGACGAATCATGTGCCAATTCAACGACGTATTACGAATAGTATATATTATATTTATCGAGATTTATTCGCATTTATTATTTCTAGTAAAGGTTTTAGTATTGGTACCAGGCGCCATTATGAGGCGGAGATAGTTCATATTCATAGCCTGACTGTAATAGGTATTTTTGTCGCGTAAGAGGTAGCACTTTTAGAAATATAACTGTGTTTTATGTTTCGTCCCTGACGGACAGGATGGTATAGTTGTGGTTATTTAGGTAATACATTTAGTAAATGCGAAGGGCATTAGGTATTATCGATTTCGTCTGCGAACCCAAGATGTTAGTTAATATTTTTAGTTAATATTGCATTCAAAAGCGCAATTTTCACAGAATAATTATTTTCAGTTAATACGTATTTTTAGTTAATTTATCGTACAGAGTATTTTCGTATAGTAAGAAAATTATTTCATATGAAAAGTTGAATTTTAGTAGTAGTAATATTTATGTATAGAATATTTAATTTTTAACAACTGTATCGTTACATCATATGGTTGAAGTCGACCGGTTGCATCCTGCCGCTCGATCGCGCGCGCTCACATATAAGAATAATGAAATATTTGATAATCCAATATATTGTATTTTGAACGCGACGGTTTGCTACTTACTAAACCTTCATTATTTAGTAGGACCCACATTAGGGTCATCTTACATCGTTAGCCGTGAAAAGAATATGATTTACATTGATTTGCAATGGAATGATTTGTATTATAGATTTGCTTCGCCTTATATATTCAACACACACCCCATGGGATGTCTAACTCTGGTGCCGGACCAGGAGCTATACTAAATTATTATTAAATGTATCAAGGCCCCGATTTGATTAGGGCCCACTATCAAACAGGATCATCACAGTGCTTACCGTGACCAGGAGAACGATTTATATTGAAATACAATAAAATGCTTTATAATATTAATTGAACATCATTTCGACATTAAATACAGTCTGCTCGATTTGATTAGGATACCCTTACTATCTACCTGGATCATCACAACTTTCATCAAGACAATTTTTATAGTACAAATATCGAAAATTATAGTTATTCGAATATTTAAAAAGTAAAATATTTTTGAAAGCGAAAAATGAGATGAAATGTAACGTTCGATTTAAATTTTGTTAAATTTTATTTGACGTAACTGTACTGATGACAACGTAATTATATTTAAAAAATATAAAAATTAAACTGTGGTTCTCTTTCCTCGAAAGCCTAAAAGGCCCATAAATTTTTTTGTCTGGACATTTTAATATCAAGGGTAATTAATCAAAATTTAATAACATGACATACCTATTATGTACCTATTGTCGTAAATTCATAATTTTTCATTTGTTTGGTAATGAAATAAGTTTTTGTAAAATAAGTTTTACTAGTAATCTGTGTTACTCCCAAGTACTGCTTTGTATTTAATAAGTAATAAGTAATAATTAATAATAAGTAATAAGTAGTAATTAATAAGTAATAAGAGTAGCATAAATAGTAATTTGTTTAAAATTTTCAGTTTGAAAAAATATAGATAATTATTAATGAATAGAAAACCCTTCGTATAAAATTGCTATTTACAATATTTAATTAGTAACATGTTTCGGGGCCATTGGTCCCTCTATCGGGATGCAATGTGTACTAAAAATTAAAATTTGAAATATAGCCATTAAAAAAAACACAAAAAAATATATGTCAGCTGAATGACTAATTATGAACTAATGTGAAAATAAATTGAAATATTATCCAACAACAAATTCAAGATATTTTAGTTTGATATCAATTCAAATCAAATATTGACCTCTCTCTAGTCGGGGGTTGTGCGAGAGGTTAATCAATTCTCTTCTTAAAAAGCCGAGATTACGAAACCAGACGCTGAGCCTCGGGGATCCGAGGATTGGAGGACTGGTGGAGGCCAAGGATATGAGCTGTAGAGCCATTCAAGAAGATGAAGATATAATAATTTATTTAATCAAATAAATTACTTTGTGGTTTAATTTATTAGTGCAAAATGCATTGACGGATTTAACTTAAATGCAACACAAGCACAAAACTGTCAAAGATTTTGATTAATCAGTTTATTATATCGCTATTGTTAGGTCCTGCGGTCCTTACGGAGTGGCCGCTGTTCCGACATATTATGATAAACACTCATAATCAAGGCGGGAATATAGTCCTGCGAGGTTACTAATGTTTTCCAAATAACCCTGTATACAATATCCATTGAGCTTTATGTGGCGTACAATGTCGGCATACGAACAAATACGTTGTGGGTTCATATCAGTTATAATTCATTTGTAAAAATACGTACATACATAAAAAAGATAGAAATGAAAAAATGTTTTGTAGGATACAAAAACATTTTTGTATTAATTCTTTAAATTTATGTAAGCTGTGCGAATTTATAGACTTTTTGTTATTATTTTAAATAGTTTTAAAAATTATGAAAATGAAATTGTGAATCGAAAAAACTTTACTACATATTCTAATAATAAAAATTTACTAAAATAGTTTTTTCCTCACCAATATTTAAATATTTCTTCGACATGTGTGGTTCATTGCATGAAGTATAAACAACAGTAACTTTTATAAATAAAAATATTTTTATGCATGTACATATTCTATTGTTAAAAATTATTAATTTTAGAAGTATTACAGATAACATGGTTGGAAGCCCAGGGCTTATGACCTATATGTCGTGGCTTAAGTGATCACGTTACACAATACTAAGTCCACAATTCACATATAATGTTATGTTATGAATGCACAAAATGAAATAATCTGCCATGCCATGGCTACACACTTTTTTGATTTTGGAATGGATTATTTCGGAAGTTCTTATTGGTCAATTTTCTGTAGAGTGCGGTGACGCGCACGATTTCGCGATTGTCACCATCAGTCAACTCCTGATGGATGGCTGACGAGTTGTAATTTCGCTCAGTTAAAGAAGGACCCCTTATCGGATGTGTAATTATCATCAATTAACTAGGGTTTGTTAAAAGATATCATATTATTGTTGACATGATTAGGTAATGATTTCTTTAATCGTTATTGCCAGGGTTCTCTCCATTTGATCCACACTGTAGGTATTCTCAAGACCGCGTACCAGCGCCACGGTAATGACGACAGCCTAGTTTCTACATCCACGGGCGCTAAGATGGCGAAGGACATGGAGGATGGCGGATCTGGCGAGAATCTAGATCTATCTCTTCAGCCGAGCTCTACGCGGGCAACCAGGATCCTCGTGGCAAGCAAACTTAATCGCCCAAGTCTCCGTCAAGCGCGTTGTGAAAGCAACAGAGGTCAGCCGTCTTTTATTATTCCAGTTAAATCAAAGGTACTCGAGTACACAGGTGTACTTACGAGTTATCCGTAAATTAAGTGACTCAAATGTCAAAATGTATGAGGAAAATTTCAAACCTTAAAGTGTAATAAATCGGAGTGACGCCATAACGTAAAGTTATACCGATATTTTTATGGTTTGCAAATTCTAATATGGTTTGCATTACAGGTCCTGTTATCTGAAATTCACAATGTGGGTATATTTTCCATGACGTAATTATTTTTACCTGTAACTGTGATTTTTCTGATTAAATATAATCTCCGCGAACCCAGGCGTATTTATTTTTAATTATTAACGAAGGATTTCTGGTTCAAAATGTCACCATGCCAAGTATTGAATTGTTGTGTTTTAGAATTTATCTTAAGAGTTTTATCCACAATGTTTTATTTATCACATGTCCAAAAAAAAAATGTTGGCATTATTTCCACAATATTTATAATAATTGAGGCATTGTTATATTTCGTATAATATTTTTTTCTTTTCCAACATTTGTAATCTACAATTTCCGTGATTTATTTATTAGAATTAACTGATTGTAATTTTTCGTAGCATAAGTTTTCATTTCTACCACGTTCCCGAGAGAATCCTGAGTACATTTGAAAAAATTATGTTGTCTTTTTAGAACGTTTTTTCAATGTTAACCGAACAAAGAACCTAGACATTCTTGGATCTGTAGATCTGAGTTAAATGGTGATCGGCTGGTGTTATCTAACTTCGGAGATCCTGTATGAGTTCTGGACTCGTAGTTCACCATATTGCAATATGATATACAAGCATGTTTGATTTGTAGCCTCGCAGTTTTACTGAAAACGCAAGAAACCACTGGCATGCCTAAGGGAAGCGTGGGGGGCGGGTAAAAAAAAGAATCCCCGCACCACCGCATTGTTTACCTTCCTTCCGGTCCGCCGCGACGCCCTTCCGGTCTTAGTTCTCCCCGTCCCACCCGAGCTCCCTTCTACGTTACTGCTAAACGAAACGAAAAACCGCCCCTACTCCCTTACGCGATCTGTAATGAGAAGGTCTCGTGTGTCTTTGTTTGAGGCGACTCCGAGGAGAGTCCTTGAATGCAGTACAATTTCTTATAGTATATAAAATCTAAGTTTATAACCTCTCCTTGCTACGCCACTGTTTTGGGCTCGTGGGCTCGGGCGGCCACCTAGTCCGTCCACTGTTTAATCTGCCACTGATTGACCTATAGAATGTTGGACATTCAAAAATATCTACAGAGTACCTGTCAAAGCACGAAATAAAAAAAGAAAATGATATCCACGGACAGGAGTGATCTTACTAAATGACATATTTTTTTCTACAAAACTTTCATATTTCCCCGAATCGGGGTAGAAAAAAGTGAGGGGGCGTTTTGTGAACCCGCACGAGGTGTCTTCGAAATTTAGGCCGCCGAGCGAGACGGGACTACGTGACCTTAAAATAAGTGGGGGTGCAAGTGGGACGGCAATAGGTCGAAGCCATGACAACCGGTCCCATGGCAAACATGCCGGCCCTGTCTAAATATATCCCCGAGGCACGCGCCGAAGGGAGACGACTCGACAAATCACGCTAAATGGTTTTTTTGTAAAAAAATGTATAAAGACCAGCCACACAGTGGCCCGGCAACTGATGCAAATACGACCTTTAATATTTGGGGGATATAAAAGCGAAGGCAGCAATATTTAAAAAAAATTAATCCAGACATCGAGGATTCCTAATTTAAAATGTACTGAATTCGAGATTTTATCAGGAAATGTCTATAAATTTATATGAAACATGATTTTGGATGGATCCACAAAATATAGAATTCAGCGCATTCTAAATGAGTTTGGATATTACTGTCTTTGCTTTCATTTTGTGTTTGCCTACTCGAGAAGGAGAATCACTCCCTCTTTCATTAAAAATATTTTTTCATATGTGAGTTTCTCCTTGATTCTCTTTAATTCCTACTAACATTATATGTATCTGCTCTGTATAGATACCATTATACGCAATTTCATCGAGTAGTAGTCAAATACGCATAAACAACGCTGATAGAACGCCACGATCAATCTTATTACGCCTGACTGAATCTCGGTTAGAGCTTGAATCGACCGACAATTTTTTACCTCATTGTTATCACGTGCTTATCAATTTGTATTAAAATTTATACAAAACTGAGCGATGACAATCGTTCTAAGGAGAAATAGATACTCTAAAATTAAAAAGCTATTAACAGATTTAAACTGGCTCACCGTAAAATAATTAACTATCAATCATTTTTCGTATAGAATGCCAAAATATTTCAAAAATAAAATAAAACATATACATACGACATATATTCATGAACATAATTTAAAATATTCAAACCCAATAATTATTTCAAATAGAAAAAAAGAAATACACGAAACTGTTTATATTACAGAGGACTTAAGAAATACGTTAATCTACCTGAGAATATAAAAAAAAAACAGAGAAATAATATCATGTTCAAGAAGGAATGTAGATGTCACATCATGGAATAAAAAGAATAATTATTGCCTAAAATTGATTAAATGCATATAAGGTAATGAATGACAAATTGTATTATTAACTAAATAAATAAAGTATAAATAGAAGAATAAAAAATAAATTGGCAGGGAGAATAAAACGACACAATTCTATCTTCTATTACATTCTATACATCGTCGTGTACGTTCTATACACCCGTACTCCAATATCTGGATACTCTGTTGCTTACAGATTTTGAATTAAATTTTCCATTACCATAGGTCACACATAAGTTTTAATTGACGTAACACATACATGCAATCTAACTCTGAATTTATAAATGTATAAATAAATAAATGCAGTCGTACCCTCTCCCGAGAAAGTCCCACCTCCCGAGAGAGCTATGCAACATATGATCCGGGAAAAGATCACGGCTAGATATTCCTGGATGACCTTCAGCGAAGCACAACCCCAGTGAGCACCCCTACACGGTGTTCATGTTTTTTGCATACTAGCTGTAACCCGTCATAATTGACGCTACTTTTACATGCCGGTTCCTAAAGAATAAGAATTTAATTATTTATAGCTGCCACCCACAAAATAGTAATAACAACTTTTATCAAAATGTTTGAACGTTTTTTTGGATTTCCCCTGCCAGCAGTTAATGGTACTATTTTAAATCCTGTGCTGGGCGGAACATGAAATTCGAGTTTGCCGACCCGGGATTCAAGCCTCATCTCCGGCCGTTTAATTTGTTTTTTTTTTGGTTGTGAATTCAAACGAAATTACTGACGTTACACGAAGTTGCGGACGGACAGACAAACATACAGAAAGAAAGAAAGATAAACATACGACGGACAGTCGAACTGACAACGAAATTATTATGTTTGATACGAATGACGTGACACAAATACAAAAGATTATTCTCAGCATAACAAGATAGTTCTATCCGGTGACTAATATCGTGCACAAAATGGAAGAAACAAACTTATTTATGTACGGATATTGTATCTGTGAGAAATGTCAGAGACGTCAGTACGGATTTATATCGTTACAACGGAAATCTTGGCTTAAATTTAATTTTGTTGTCTCTTTGGAAGAAGAAATTTAAATTAATGAACGAATGAATAGAATATAATTTCGTTGTCTGTCTGTCTGTCCGTCTGCCCGCCTGTCCGTCTGTCCGTCTGCCCGCCTGTCCGTCTGTCCGTCTGTCCGTCTGTCCGTCTGTCCGCCTGTCCGCCTGTCCGCCTGTCCGCCTGTCCGTCTGTCCGCCTGTCCGCCTGTCCGCCTGTCCGCCTGTCCGCCTGTCCGCCTGTCCGCCTGTCCGCCTGTCCGCCTGTCCGCCTGTCCGCCTGTCCGTCTGTCCGTCTGTCCGTCTGTCCGTCTGTCCGTCTGTCCGTCTGTCCGTCTGTCCGTCTGTCCGTCTGTCCGTCTGTCCGTCTGTCCGTCTGTCCGTCTGTCCGTCTGTCCGTCTGTCCGTCTGTCCGTCTGTCCGTCTGTCCGTCTGTCCGTCTGTCCGTCTGTCCGTCTGTCCGTCTGTCCGTCTGTCCGTCTGTCCGTCTGTAAGTCTGTCCGTCTGTCCGTCTGTCCGTCTGTCCGTCTGTCCTTCTGTACATAAGTCTATTAGATTTATGTATTACAAAAACAAGCAAACGATCTGAATATATTAATTACATCAGTACACCGCATCGACCTCAAAGATCTCACAGAACCGGGAACGAATTCAGTTTTGGTATTGTTTCTCTTAGTTCCGTACTTAAGTGTAATGCAAATGTTTTTCTGTGGTTTTATTTTCGTTCTTTATATCATATCCAAATCATGTTTAGTTTTTTAACCAGACTAAAAGCTAATGTTCAAAAAAATTGCACTAATTTTCTGGTCCGGATTGAGGCCAGAACCCGCGATCATTGTACCACCAGCTAGGCAAATGTCTCAACCACTAGACTAACAAGCATGTCAATTTATAATATTCCTTTTTATATCCCATTTCTCAACCATAAAAATGTTTATACTGAAATGTGCTATTTTCCGTTTTATGATACTGTTTTTATTAAATAATTTTATATCGCACCAGGCATCATTTATGTATGACCTATTGTAGATCTAGTCGCGCTTTGTTACTAATAGACATTTTAATTTAAGGTTTGGAACGAAGTAAAAAAAAATACAAAAAACGTCTATTGTAAAAAAATACGATTGGCTTATTAGGGGACTTAATTATGCAAGAATACGTACTTTTAACTGTAGTATAAATGTGTCTTAGATATACGAGAGGGAACATACTTTCGCTATGATCTAATTCTCTCACCTAAAGAAGAGATTTAATTCATCTTTGTACAATTTTATACTCTGTGATATCGTAGTTTTTTAATCGTCATTTTTTTGATTTCTAATATTAATATATTTCAGAGAAGTTTTTCAATTGCAAGAGGAATCAACAGTATTGTCATCCACCTCACGGTCCGCAGCGCCCGCGATCCGTTTAAATAAATAAATCTTCGTTGAGGAGCGAAAACAAATCACAGACTAAACAAACACGTTTAAGTGAATGTATATTTCCCGGGATGTTCCCGGTTCCCTATTCTCCGCTGGATTATAAAAGGGAATAAATTGGATTGTACGAGATAGATTTTAAGTAAGCGTCTGAAGTTTACACAAGTTGTGGAGACAGCCATTTGCGCCGATGGCTCGCGGGACGCGAATACAGCCTGATCTCTGAATACATTATTATATAATACTAGCTGAGCGTACCCGGCGTTGCGCGGGTTAACGGTTATGTTGAAAATAAATTTGTGGGGTTAAACAAAGGTTTGACTCGAACGGTATAGATTTATATCGAAAATATATCAGGGGGAGGGTAAAATGGGAGGTAGGAAATATCACATTTGTTACCCGCGGGGTCCTAAGGAATAAGTTTAAAAATTTTGAGTCCGATCGGTCGAACAGTATAGATCTGCATCGAAAATATATCAAGGGGAGGGGAAGGGGTATGAGAATAGGGGAAATTGTTGCCTATGTTACCCGCCGAGTCCTTAAGAATAAGTTTATAATAATATCTACTAAAGGATGTGTTTCCAAATTTTGAGTCCGATCGGTTAAACGGTACAGATTTGTATTGAAAATATATCAGGGGAGGGGAAAGGTTAAAAGAATAAAGGAAATGTCACTTATGTTACCCTAGAATCCTACACTGTTTTGCCCAACCGATTTTCCTACAAGGGGTGCCTGAGCACCCCAGACTTCGGGAGTTGTTATTTTTTAATGAAACCATTTTAAAAGTATATTTCTTTATTAGACGTAGGAATGTAAACTTAAGATCACAAATCAAAATAAATCTACTTATTATTTATTACTTGTAGCACTTTTGACATATTTTTATTTGATGTACTAAACAAATCGGAGTTTTGCACTTCGTACACTAAGTTTTGCTCTTCCGGTCCTTACTCCTGGGATAGAATGCACAACTCCCCTGGGTGTGATGCTGAGGAATCAAGCTTTCATTTGGCATAGGTTTTTTAAGGATATCACAAATAATTTCTTTTATATCCCTCCTCAAACCTGGCTTTTGCAGGCGTTCTTCCAAATAATGACTCACGAGTTGGTGTCCCAATTTTTTTTTAAAGTCTTCTGAATTTTATTTCTGATTTATTTGTTGCCTTTTAACATTTGAAGAGAATCCAAGAGTTAATGCTTATACCATTAAAAAGTCCATAAAAATGCACATCGGCCACCATCGCGATTTTCTTTGGACGGAGTATTTTTTAGCCATTGCATCGAAAACGTCGACGCCACTTTTGGTTTTATTATAATAATCAATTATTTCTTGGAGCTCTACTTCATTATTTTTGAAAGGAAAATCACGAAGAGTTGACAACATAATGATGATCTCTTCTTGGTTGATTTAAGCAGACAATAGGATAAGAGAGTTAGATCCATCATACGCAAACATAGCAGAGTTTTTTCTCAGTCTCATAGCTTTAAAAATAAGACCGGTATTTCACTTTTATTTTTGCGTGTTGTACCTACCATCTTCAAGTCTTTTGCAAGTAAATTCATCGCTAAAAGAAACCAGTTATCCATGCATATTATTATATGTTGCCCATTGTATGAAGAAGGATGACTAAAAGAAGTACATTTAACTAAAACTGAAATGTATCTCTCTAAAATTTTAAATTTAAGGTAATTGCAATAATTAGTAATAATAATATAATCAATATTATTAAATATCATGTAAATTAAGTTCAAAAACTTGCACAATTATTTAATTTATATTACACAAATTCTTACGATTTTCCTACACCGGGGTGCCTGAGCACCCCGCAACATACGTACACACGTCTACAAAAATCGGCAGTCGCCGAGGTACTGACCAATCCAAAGTACTCCAGAGTACGCAAAGTAAAATACGCGGACGTACAAACTTATACCTACAAAACAAACGACAAAATAACAAATTGAAAATGCTGTGGGGTGTTCCAGCACCCCAAGTAGGATTCCAGGGTTAAAAATAAATTTCCAAATTTTGAGACCGATCGGTCAAACTGTACAGATTTGCATCAAAAATATGTCAGGGGGAGGGGAAGGGGTATGAGAATAGGGAGAAAATGTAGCCTACGTTACTCGCCGGGTCCTAAAGCATGAGTATACAAAATTTGAATCGAATCAGACAAACGGTGTGGATTTGTATAGAGAACAGACAGACAGACAGACATTGAGTTTTTTAGGTATAAATTATTAAGAGAGCAAGGGGTGCCGTAATATCGAAAGCTGGAATAATTTCATCTTTAACACATTTTTATGTTTTTTCAAGAGATATTATAACGATTTAACTATAATATCACCATAGAGTGAAAACAATTATTTTTTATAATTTTCTGGTCGTAGTAGACGAGGGCCGGTTGGAATATAATCTTTCGGTTAAAGCATAGATTTTTGCGTTTTGCACCCGTTTTCGTAAAAATCTATACGTCAAACGAACTACTACTTTAAATCAAGTTGATACAATCGGGTTTGAGGCAACAGGAGCGTACGAAGATAAATGCTTTAGAGATGTGGTGCTGGCGGCGTTGCTACACATGGACTTACAAAACAAACACCAAAATATTACGAGAAACAAATATTGAGCAACATCTATCATCCACTAAAATATACGTACGGAGAGTACAAGGCAGAGTCGAGGACATCGCTGGCTAGATGGATTGGTGAACTCTGCAACCTAGCTGTCACAAATGCAGATCGGAGCAAATGGCACCGGATGGTTTTGGTCGCACTCTTATCATTATCGCACGACTCCTTTGTCTAGAGCACAAAGAAAAATAAGGGGCGTATTACTGGAGTGATATTTTCTACAGCCATTTATGATAAAACGGGATACTTAAATTAATACATGATACAATGAAGAATGAATAAATAAAGACTCAATGTTGATATATTAAATAACCGGTAGCTAAGATGGTTTGTTTATAATCCAGGATGAGATTCAAAAGTCAGAGAGTCGAAGATTCAAAGCAAAATTCTTACTTTTATTCGCTTTTTAAAACAGTGTTATAAACACATCATATTCTCTTGCACAATTCAGTCATGTAGAACGTTCCAACGAGGAGAGGGTGGTGAAGAAATCGAGAAGCAGAGGCAAGTGTTGAAAGCAACGGAAACGTCTTTACGTTATCAGAGCAGGCGTACACCTGTTATGATAACGGAAAGACAATTTTAGAGGAAGATATGCAAAAATTTTCTCTAGCTGCATAATGTAATATGTACATTTTGAACACTTCAGTAATCTGATTTCCTTTATATTACTTATACGATACCATACATTTCATTTACTTATACGATATAAAATTAGCTAATTTACTGAAAAACCGGAGACACACTGATGTGCAGAGTAAAAAGTGTCGACATAAGGCACACACTCGGCATGGAGCCCCTATACCTATGTATAGAAAAATCACAAATGAGGTTAGGTTACTTGGACAATTAAAAAAAAAAAAAAGTATTTTTATTTATAAAATTTATTTGGTAAATGTACAAACTTAAGAGTGTATTCAATATAATATAATAAATACACATTTATATTACACGCTTACCCACTTTCAAATATGAATTTATTCTCGTGTTTAAAAGTGGGGGCATCGTCATATATGTATATATCTATTATTAATGAAATCGTTAGTGTAAGACATTAGATTAAATAAGTAAGATATAGACAAAGAAACATTAGATTAAGTTATAAAAATTAAGACATTAAATTAAGTAAGTAAGATATAAACAATACAAGAATACAAAAATGTTAGAATAAGTAAATAAGATATACACAAGGAAACATTAAATTAAGTTATAAAAAATAATAATTAAGAAGGTATTGTAATAACATTTAAAAGTATATATAGATTGTTTTTGATAAGATTTTTTCATTGCGTTGTTGTGATTAGCGTGAATGTGTTACATGTTCTCAGAATGCCAGAAGAACCAATACCAAGAAATGCTCCTTACGAAATAAAATAAAATAATTCGGCCCACCCTAGTAGCTACTCGAAACGAAAACAACGAAAAGCATATCAATCTGTGTTATCCGCAAATCTGACAGTGTCGACACGTAATACGTTGGGAGAAATAACCCATGATTTATAATACAATGAATATTGAAATCTGTAAAAAAAATATCACTTTGACACCACTTTATTGAGTAATTTCCAACACGTTTCAGCCTTCATCAGGCTAGAACATATACTATTCATTAGGATTGAATATAATTATATTCAACCCTTATGAAGGCTCAGCTGAAGCTAGTTGGTAAATACTCAGTAAAATGGTGTCAAACAAAGTGATATTTTATTTAAAGATATTATCTCTAACCACAATGTGTTTGCTTCATGTGAAAGTTTAATATTGAAATTGTCGGAACGACTAGGCAAACCACAAACTACATGGATAATAGTTTGTCAAGATATTAAAGATTTGCACTTAACTAAAAAAATCCAACCCGAATTCCGGTCTGGTTTACGGTATTTATAATTAACGGAGTATTTGTAATCCCGGAAAAGTCAAGTTTAATATTTCTGGATTCATTTAGAGTAACCAAACCTTAAACAAGGCTAAATATATACATAACTTAATTTTGTTTAATATTTTCAAGCTGAGTGAAACGCCTGCGCTGTGAGAAATATGACTACCTTGCAAGTGGAATGAGGCTCGAACCCGCGACCATTGGATCATTAGGTATTTTGTCTTAGTCAACAGACCAACAAGTTACTCGATCATATTCTAACGATCGTATTAACACTAGAAGCGCCGAAGATTAAGACCCCCCTAGAACCGCCGTCGGGGACATATTTGTCCCATTCTATTTATACTGATATTGGTATAAGGCATGAAAGTTATGGCCAAAACTACTTTTATTTTATATATATATATATATAATTATTATATATGTACATATTTTTCTGTTATACTGTTCTGCAATAATATTGTTATTACAGTGATTTGTTAATTATAACTACCCCAGAACAGACTTCACCAAGTGGGGCATTATAAGTTTATAAAAAATGTGTTATATAAATTTGTGATAACATAAATATAAATAATAAAAAAAATGTGTTTAAAACACGTTTATTAATTAACTTAAATCAAATCCTCATTGTCTGAAAAACAAATACGTAACAAATTATGAATTAAAAGTCTAATGTTATACTTTACTAGCTAGGCAGTCGAGGTGTAACACAAGACTAAAAAAAATAATAAAAAAACTTATTATTATTATTATAATAATGTTTTTTGGTTTAGTATCAAAAACATCGCTGCTCGCATAGTAATTGTAACTGTAATAAATTATCAAATATTTATAAACTAGTTATCATTATGTGTAGAGCAATTAACGCATAAATAATATTCTTTACCTGTGCATTTATTGCAGACAGTTTTTTTTTCACAGGTGGCACTTCTCAAAGGACTTATTATTTGAGCATTTTGAGTTGACGTGACTTGGTTGTTTTTCTACCAGACATATAATTTTCTCCCAGTTCTTCACCCAATTGCAATAAAAAGTCTCTGCGTTTAATTTTGCTGCTGTTGATTATTTTATTCAACACCCACGCATTTATACCCGCTAACTCTAACAAATTATAAAATGTATGAACTAGCCAAAGTCTTGTAGCTGCCTTTACTGTATATTTACGAGTCATTTGATATACGACATCTACTCCATATTTCGAGCTGTTGTAGAATAATATCGTCTCAGATTTTTTCTTTGAACTAGAGTCTATTGTTATATTGGAATGCATAGTGCTGAGCATTAGAACAACGACGGGACAAAAAAGGGAACAGCGGCACTTCTAGATATATCTTATTTTTTTTAATAAACTATTCTTGTTATATAATTGAAAACATTTTGAATTATATAAATACATAAAATTACTAAAAGTCAAAAAGTTTCACCGACCTGAATAAAAAACAAAACGTTATAGATGTGATTGCGGATGGGACAAAAATGGGACGGCGGTGCTTCTAGCCATTATCAATAATTTCAATGATTCAGATTACAGTTATTATCTATCAATTTATGTTTTTTGTTATAAATTTATTTGTCTTTCATAAATTGTTAGTATTATTTCTGAAATTCTGTTTAATAATTGTTATATTGATTTATGATCAACGGACACTCTGGAACTTAACCTAGGGCTAGGTGAGACGCAACCTCAAAATAAATATAATTTAACTTTTCAACAAAAAAACATTTTCAGAAACATAATATACATAGGTAGATTTAATACAATGTGATAAGGTAATCACAATGTATTAAAAGAAACAAAAGTTTTATTATATTAGTAAGTAACGTTCCGTACCCGGCATTGCTCGGTTTAAGGATTTAATTTTTGGAAAGGAGCTGCCATTGTTTTGCAAAGCCTCTAAATATTTTTGTTTACATAAACCAATGTTTCCATTTGATCCAGGATAAGATTTCCGGAGTGATCTGGAGTGACTATATTATTTTACGGGAGCTAAAATGCAACTGAGAAATGTTTGGTTGAAATTATTGAACACAACCAAATGATCGATAACATAATTGTAATGCTGACTATTTTCCAGGGGCGTGCAGTTACACCATTGAAGCATGACTTCTTTCTAAGCATTTTGAAAAAAAATCGAAATAAGATACATCTCGTAATATTCTTATTACAATAATTACCATATTATTCATATTTTAATGTTCCATATTATAATCTCCGATAAATAATAACAATAAATAAAAAAACAGTGTTCTCATTGCACGCACCTGCTATTTTCTCTTGCGCGGTTCCGCTCTTCTAAATAAAATGCCGGAGTCATTTAACGAGTTTATTCGGTAATATACAACGAAATTATTAGCCAAGGTAATCTCGAGTGGCGGTGCGCCTTTCTAGCTAAGCACAGTGCGAATGCCCTTCCGCCCGTATGTTTTCGCGTTCACACACACACATTCTAGCATCTTCAATCCTGCTCGTGTATACACATATATCCTTCACATCAGAGATCATTACAATAATAATCTAAATTTTAGTAGCTACAAACAAGAATTTAAAATGATCTATTCTACATTCCAGTGAATGCGCTGGAATGAACGAAGAATGAGAAAACAATTTATGCAAAAATAGAAAATGATTCGGTTTCTGTGTCAAGAAAAACATAGAGAAAATTTTCTAACATGAAACATTTAGGGAACTAAGGTACAGTGACAGCCCTTATAAAAGCGGATGAACTCATTAAATATTGTATCCCTCCAACTATGCAGATTTTTTATAATAAACTTGTCTACAATTAACTATGCAACTTTGAATAATTGAACTGAATTTCTTTTGATTTATTTATTTATTTTATTTAATTCGGTCATCCAACGGGGAGACACAATTGCTTGATAAGATGAAAACAAAAAATAGTTAAATGTCTCCCTCAATTAAAGGATAACACAAATAGGACATAATCGTAGATAAGTCAATTTGACAATGACAGATAAAACATCATTTAAACGATTGTTCCAAATTTAGCTTTAACATAGACATAAAGGGGCTCGTGATGTATATAATATACATGATAAACATGATCAGGGAGGGGGACTACTTTCTAGTATCTGCTTCACCATATGACGATATTCTTCATATTTAGTGTTAAAAATATCTATTGAATTTAAGAGGTAATTATAATCTGAGCATATGCGTGGAATGGGAGAGGATTTATTATTGTTGGTTTGATAAATTGGAAGGGAAAAGAGGTACTTCTGTCTGGTAGGTCGAAATGGGACGTGGAAAGCTAGCAAAATGGTGATTTCAGGAGAATCAATAAGGTTATGAATTATTTGGAAAAGAAAGGATTGATCTAACAATATTCGCCTGTTTTCTAGAGTTTCCGATTTATGAAATTTTATTGAGCCCAAATAGTTAAAATTCAAATTAAATTTGTAGTTAATACGCTTAAGGAATGTTTTTTGAACGTTTTCGATTCTGTTAATATTAAATTTATATGTGGGTGACCATATTGTTGAGCAAAATTCGAGGTGAGGTCGAATATAGGTTATGTATAATCTCCTAAATTTACTAATTTGCCTGCCAAGACGCATTATGAGGCCGGACATTTTGAATGCTTTACCGACAATTACATCAATGTGCCGGTTGAAATTCATTTTGAAGTCTAGCAACAATCCTAAGTCCCGTATCTCGTCCACATCCCTGACCATATTTATTTGACACGATTTATTTTGCGAGTGAAGGAAATTTTATAACATTTATTATCAGCCTATTCGTTTCATAGTAACCTGACAGTCTCTCGAGATCCTCTTGCATTTTTTGGCAGTCGGTTTCGGATTTTACTGACATAAAAATTTTCATATCATCAGCGTATGATAAAAAATTACAATTTATAAAACATTTATGACTATCAAAAATATAAATATTAAACAGCAAGGGTCCGAGATGTGAGCCTTGTGGAACACTCGAGGGGACAATTTTATATTCTGATTTAAAACCCTCGATGCAGACAGATTGTAATCTCTTATCTAGGTAAGAACTAAGCCATCTGAGAAGATCTCCGTGAATCCCCAGAAGTTTTAATTTATGCAAAAGGATGCCATGATCAACATTGTCGAAGGCCTTCAAGTAATCAGTATATATTGCATCGATTTGAATTCTTTTGTCCATAGGGGTTGTGATATAATCAGTGAAGTTTATCATGTTTGTTAACACAGAACGCTTTTTGAGAAATCCATATTGATGATTGTGAATGTTTTTTAGTATGGTTGTGTATATGTTATTATACACAACTAGTTCGAAAACACAATTACAGATAATATTGAAATTGGTCTATAGTTAAATTTAGTCGGAAAGCGACCTTCCTTCATACATTTGTTGAATAACATAGTAATGGGTAAGGATTGTGTTGGTGCACATTATGATACAAAATAGGGTGCGACATCGTCACTGCCAGCTCCTTTGGTAGTATCAAGGCGCCTCAGGTAATTCAATGTTTCCGTCTCGTTAAGTGAAACGCTACTTATAGTGTCATGATTAATTACGAGTGTATTTAAGTTTTCATTAAAATATGAATAAGATTAGGTGCTATCAGAATTATCTGTAGGTATTTCGACCGTCGATTGAAAATAATTTTGGGAAAGGTTGCTAGTTTGCTTACCACCGACGCCTGTTTCTGAGCCAAAGAACATGGTTTGTGGTTTATAATTGATAATGGTTACAATTAACTATGCAACATTAAATCACTGAATTTTAAATTTATTTATTTAATTAATACGTCTCTATCTATTATCTCATATCTATATATCTATCTTATCTGTAATACCTGTTTCGTTCTAACACTTTGGGGGTAACCCGCGTCAAATTTCGGTCGTCAGACATCGTCTGGCGACGTTTCTAAACCGTCCTCACTGTTCATACTTCAGGCGCCTTTCGTGAGCGGCTGCTGCTTCTCCAAAAAGCGTACACCCGTTTGGGTCCGGAGCTCACCGTCAAGTGAAAGTTTGAAAAATTCTGCGTCAGGTGTTTGTGGAGGAGTGGGTTTCTCCAGCGACGCCGTTAATGTGTTTTGCTCGGCTTCTAGTAATCCGTATATTTACTTTATTATCGTCATTATACAATATTGAGAAGGTTGGATTTTCTAATTGCTTCGGTGTTTTCATCGTAATTTCTGGTTTATTATTATTAATATTATTTGTATTAGAAATTTGATTATTATTATTAAGAATATTACTCCATGCGGTCGGAAGTCGAATGCTATCGTCTCTGTTGTTCATTATATTATTATTTCTTTTATTTATTTCAATTGCCTCTCTGTAGATTCTAAATGTTTCATTATTGAGGCTGGCAACTACTTTTGAATTGTCGAAGTCTATTTTATGATTCTCCGTTAGAGAATGGTGGACAAGGGAAGAAGTTAGTTTCCGATTTTTTATATCTACGCAATGTTCAGAGACGCGTGCCGAGATTCTTCGGTTTGACCTACCTATGTAGGTTTTGTTACAGTCACCGCATGGTATTTCGTATACCCCGTGCGATTCTAAAGGTATTTTATCCTTCGGACTTCTTAAAAGTGACGAGATCTTATTATTCGTTCTAAAAACAGTGCGGCTATTATATTTATTTAATAATCGACTTATTTTATGTGAAGAAGATAAAATAAGTCGATTATTAAATAAATAATATAAGAATTTTTCAAACTTTCACTTGACGGTGAGCTCCGGACCCAAACGGTTGTACGCTTTTTGGAGAAGCAGCTCATCGACAAGGCGCCCTGAAGATGAACAGTGAGATCTGTTCGAAACGTCGGCAAACGACTGGTCTTGACGACCAGAATTTGACGCGGGTTATCCCCAAAGTAGTTAGAACAAACATATATATGAAAGATTATTTTCTAGGATAACTCGCGTATTGTAGTCTTGAGAAAGACTGTTATATTGTACCCAACGTTTCGGACAGATAGCACTGGCCATTGCCAAAGGGATTTTTCGCCTTGTATTTCGAGTTCTGTTTTGAAATGATGGCAAGCACACCCGTTCACTCCAGAAGTCGAGATCCAAGGGGAGTTTAAATAACGCTCGTTAATGACACGGACTTGTGGAAACCGGTAGCGTAAATTCATTAATAAGTAACAAATTGTACATTGTAAATTTAAACTCTTTAATAATGTCCAAAAATAACCAACACTATTAAGACGCTAAAGAACTCCAGGTTTCTTATACAGTGATGCAATTTTATGTCAGACAAAGAAAGAGAATCAATAGCTACACTGAATATTTTATGCAGTACTGCAAGATCGTATATTTTCCGTAGAGACATTTAAGAAAAGACAAAAATAAGAATCTGGTTTTTTGAAAATTTTATAAATGTAGCATTTTCATTTTGATCACAAGTCGAAGACCGAAACTCCGATCCCACTCAGACACCCTTTTACCGGTTCAAAAATCTTCCATTTCCTGGAGACCCTAAAGGGTCCGGTCCCCGCCCGTCCGCACTCCTCGAAACATTCCTCTTAAACAGTCCCGGGCAGTCAGGCCGGGAGTGTGTGGGAATAATATCAAAGCGGCCGACCCCCGCTCCGGTTAACCCGGCGGACCCTGCGGTGCCCCAGAGGGCGGCAAGACCGGGCTTTCTAGGTTTTAATTAGCTGAGTGTATCCACAACCTACACGTACCTGCTTCTCAAAAAACCGAACGACCTCGAGATATATCGTTCGGGCGTATTACGAACTCAACTGAAGCAGTATTGTGTAATTCGGACTGATTTCACTCGAGAATCCTCCACTTGGCTGGAGAATTTTATACTGGTCTTCTAGAACATTCGCATTCTAGCTACTCTAATGATCCCGTTTTTTCTGGTTGCTTATAATTCGCACTAATCATTACTTTCGCTAGTCTTGTGTATTCTTAACCTTTTTAATAATTTCTAATGATTCTAAAACATTTCAGACCCACGTGTAGTCATGTAATTACTAGATTATTTGTTGTTTTTCTTAATTTATGATTCCTAGACAATATTGTCGTTAACAGATTGTTAGTTAACTTTGTAAAAACCACTACCTTTTATTTATTGATTTAGGGTCTACCGGTTTCGAGACGTACCCGTCTCTTTGTCAGGACCAACACTACACCACTACATTCACAACACTACACACCTCAACCATAGTATTGTTACACTTCCACCAACAATTGATCACATGCGTGTTAGTCTTGTCAGGCACTGTTAGCCTAATGAACCATCAGGGATCTACCGAAAAGAGTGAGAGGGGGCGGGGTCTAAAGTGGGTGTAACACCATCTTTTGCGAACATTAAAAGTTAATGCTTTAAATATTAATAATATTAATAATAATATTGTCGTTTTTGAAAATATCTGCCATCCACGTCACAATTGAACACAATTGCAGGCTTTTTCTTTTTTTTACATATTTGCGAACCGGTTAATGATACCCATCTTTCTCCTCAATCAAGTATGTAGTCAGATAGATGCCATCAAAATTTACCGCTAGAAAAGAATGTCCCATATCCCGTAGACATCCCTCAACAAATGGCAGGCTGTCTCTGTGGTAGTAAACAAAAAAAAACAATTTTTAGTCGCATTACGCGTCAGCCTAAAAAATACAGTTATCCTGGACTTAGGACGAAAAGGACCCGGAAGAGTAGCGCCACGTTAGACGAATGCTTCGCATCTGGCTGGAGGTACCCTGGAGTCGGCCATAAGTGCAGCCTACGGTAGTACCGCAGTGGAGGTGCATTACGAGTCCTGTCTCGTATCTGATCGAGGTCACTGTAAACCAACTACGTTATTAAACTGAATTCTGCGTTATACTTTGTAACGTTATAATAAAGATGAATCACAGAAATTTCGAGAGATGGCAATAGCTTACTCCCTTCAAATATGTGAAAGAAGACAGATAAAGAACGTATAAATATACAACATTCAAAAATTTGATAATGTGTGGATGTTACGGTGGAATTGTGTAAAGTAATCAACTAAGCCAGCCAAGACAAGTAAACCCTTTCAACGCCCAATAAAGATTTCCATATACACACATACTTTACCATATAAATAGCTTCGCCTCTGTGAAACATCTATGTATGTTTTATTTTAATGAAATATATAGGTTCCTGCAAATTCCTGGAAAATTTATATCTTAATATAAATTTTCGCGTAGCGAAATATGTCTACAAGGGTAGCAAAAAAAAATTCACAATTACAACGTTTTTCTGGCCTTTCCATCCGGTACGGTTATATAATTTAAAATATATTAAGGGTCTAGTTTTAGTTTTGGGGTCGGAGTTGTCGGAAAGCTCCGCGTCCGGTAGTATTTCTCAAAATCAAATTTTCCTCCCTTCTTTAAAACCGAAACCTTATCAATAATGGCAACCCTCCACCGGGCGGTTGGCTACGAAGGTTGATATTTTCTGCGAAACTTTTGGGTCCGCGCTGTTTTCAAAAGCATTCCCGAATATCATTTTGGTCCTCCGTCCGGTGGGGGTGATTACCCCCCCCGCCCGACCGACGGTTGTATGAAGATTTTTTGCTCGGCAGAGATCCTCTCCGGCCGAACTAGCGTACACTATTTCAAAAGATCGGGAGATTTTAATAACCGGAGCATATCGTCCGTACACAGGACATAACTTTGCTCAGAATCTGGGGCGGAATATATTTGATAGTCCGATACAGTGTTAAGTGGAAACTTCAGTGAAATTTTGAAAATTTGCGTGGAAATTAGATCATTACACTCCAGCAAATCTTGTGGACCCGTCACTAGGCAAAACTTGTGAACTTATCCATATTCGCATATATATATATGTGAACATATATATATTCCTGTTCATATGTAAATCTGTCCGTTAAAAAATGATGAATGCATAAACAAAAACATTATTTCTCTCTTTTCTGTCATTGTTTAGACCCTTGGCAATATCTGTAGAATTTTACAATAGCGGGATATACTATACGGGTCTGAGTGCTGGAGAGTGAAGGAAACACGAGGGAAAAAATGTTTAGATGGTCAGGCATGGTTACGAGACTGGACGGGTTTCGTAACGAACATGTACGAGGTAGTTTTACCGAAGCCCCCTTTCCAAAAAGCTAGTCGAAAGTCTCCTAAGGCAGTACGAACATGTCGTGATAAGAGATTATGAATACGTAGTCCGTAGCGCTGGCATTCCCGGAAATAAAAAGAGGAATAGGATGCCCCTACTGAAATGGTGAACTAGCATGGCGAAATTAATACAAAAACCCCGACTACTCGATCCGACAGCCCGAGATGGACCGTTTTGGCGTAGAATGATTAGGAGTTAGGAGAGCCCAGCCCACCTAAAGTGGGGAGGGGCGAAGATAAAGAAGAAAGAAAAATACCAGGATAAGTATTAAGAGAAAGTGATTAGATAATCTCAGGCCGATTGCATAGTCGACATTCGTGAAAATGAAGAAGATAATATGAAACCGAAAGTCAAACGAGCGAAATCAAGCGGAAAAGAACATGAGGGGACAGCACTCAGCAAATTTCACTTCTCAGAACCTGTTTCTATAAGCGGCATATTTTGTCCTTTCAGCTACGCAAAGAACCATAGAAAGAGAATTGCTCAAACTTGGGACTACGCCAGGCACATAGAAAGACCGACCGATGAAGATTGGAATGAAAACTCAGCGGCATTCATCATTAAAAAATAATCGCAAATGCTCTGGAATTAAGACTAAAGAAGATATGTGACTTTTCTTGGAGGAGGGCTGCGTAGAATCTTGGATCGTGGAGACCTTCGATTGAGGTCTATATTCAGCAATGGATACAGACGTAAAAGAAGAAGAAGTTGATAATAGTGTTTACGAAAATTTGATTGTATAGCGTAGGTTATAGATATAACGTAGGTGTTTCCTCCAAAATATCTATCGAATGATTAGACAATATAATACATATTTTAAATGTCTTAAAAATTGAAATGGTTTCATACTTGTATATTTGTTTATGGATTAATAAAAATGATGTGTTTTATTTATTATTTCGTGCGAGTAAGAACTCGACAATGCATAATTTAAAAGAAATATTGGAAAAAAATTGAATAATTTGGAACTTGCTAAAATTGTAATTTTTTGTTTGTTTGAGAAAAAATAAGTGTCAATGGGTATAAAAGGAAAATTTTAAAAGAAATAGCGCTCCTTCGAAACATTTTTTCATCGTGGCTAAATGTAATTGTATATTACCGTATATTCTTTTGATAAGGCTATTTATTCGAATAATTCTCCTTTTTTCGCCTAAATTATAGAGTCATTTCGTGTTTTCATTTCTCGTCTCGAACAACTTATGAATCGGTCGTTTTGAATTCCAGCTGGTCAAACCGGAAGAGTTTGTTAGTCGTGGAAATTGAACATTTTCTTCTTTCGCGGGGTTGGAAAGAATAGTAGGTATATAACATGGTTATATCAAGGCTTCTCGATACATATCTTTCTTACTGGATCCTAGGATCGTAAGGATCCTCGCACACTGTAGAGAGTTATTATTTATAGTTTATTAATATAATAAGTTTGCCAACGCAACATGAAGCGGAGTATGCTAAACATAAGGCTTTATGACAGGTGGACGAATACAAAAATAAAGAAAAAGACAAAAGTTAGCGATGTTATACAAAAAGTAAAAAAACTCAAATGGAACTGGACTGGTCATGTTATGAGAACAAGCAGAGAAAAGTGGACGAAAGACGTAATGGAATGGTATCCCAGAAATGGAAAAAGACAAAAAGGACGTCAAATTAAGAGATGGGAAGATGACCTACCAAAAGGTTAAAGGAGAATAGCTCACGACAGAGACGAGTGGAAAAAACTTGGGGAGGTCTATGTCAGAGAGACAACCTGACCAACAAACTGGCTGCTTAAATGACATTTACTACATATATTTATATATATACATATGTGTGTGTGTGCATGTATGTGTGTATATCTTACTATTTCAGTGTATCATTTTCTATTTACTTATGTTAAATGTTAAAATAGTCAGTGAATAAAGGCTTTATGATTATTATTATTATTATTATATATAATAAATTAATAAGTAAAAGTATCTCCAAACCACCTTGTACCAAGAAGGCTTTGGCCAAAATCCCTACTACTAGACTCGACAGATACCAGGGGGGCACGCGGCGCAGGGGGTGGGGCCATCTTCTGGGGGAAACTTTCAGAAGTCCGGTCGGATCAGCGCGCCCGGGGGGCGGGGGGGCACATATAAAATATTAGTTCCACGAAGAGATGGATGAGCCCTCGGCGAGCTTTCACAGAACCATCGTTCGGTAGTTCTAATTCTGTCCTCGGCGAACTTGTGTGCCCCTGGTAGATTACTTCACGGAAATCAATCATTTCGTCGATTCAATTTATGATCAACGCGACGATTTTTGTATTTTTGTTACAGTACACCCCCACCCCTCCCGTTACAAAATTACAGTTTATAAATCGAATGTACAGCATACATAAAATAATAATACATTTGATACACTTAGCATTTAAGGATGCAGAATTTTCTTTTTTAAAAGAAATAGAGATGCGAACACGGAATACGTGTCACATCAATATTCTTACTATTTTCAAACTAAGCTAAACGCTTGTGCTATGAAAATAGGACTAACTTGCTAGTCTAGAGTGAGGTTCGAACCCGCAATCTTTGGATAACGAGGCGAGTGTCCTAACCACAGGACCAACAAGCTACTCAAATTGCAAACGAATCTTATCAAGAAATCTTATCATGAAGAAATGTATCGATTCAGATTGGACATAACCTGCGCCTTCTGGTTGGAGTTTTCTGGGATATTATGCCATATGTACATGTTTGCACATGAGCGGATGACGATGCTTTATTTAATGTACACATTATTAGGTATTATGGGTAGGGTTAGATAATTTTTATAATATTAATTGTGTACATATTTCTTGTTACGGGGGTATCCGGGTACCAGGGGTGCAGGAGGGGGGCGGGTCGTCGTGACGCCGGGGAGGAAGGGGGCGAGGGTGTAAGTAGGACTCGGGCTTATGGTGGTCTTGGCAGGGCTTCTCAAGCGATCGTAACGTATCCATAAATTTAAAACGAAAAAATTAATACTTTTCCCATGTTGATGCATTTTCTAAGGGAAAATGATATGGGACCTGGTTAAATCGCAGTTTGATAAATTAGAAATTTTAGAAATAAGGTAAGGTTAATAGAAAATTGAATATTATAAATAACCAGGGCCTTTTTACAAATAGTTATCTTTTAAATTTATTTTCATGTTAAGTAGGTACTTCATTATTATTAATTTCCCATAAATAATTTTTATATTTTGATTGTCTATACGTTTCAAAGTTTGCGCACATCTCAAACCATCTTCAAAACCTTCACTGGCTTAGATGTCCAGAGAGGATTGAATATAAGCTTTGCCTTACAATATTTAATGCTATTCACAACATGGCCCCTCAATACATAACCGACTTCTGCATTCCATTCTCCGCAAATAATAGACAACTAACACTTCGCTCAGCATCAACATCTAATACAAATAGGTTAGCTGAAGTAAATCGCGTCCACAAAACTAATTTCGGTGATCGTGCTTTCGCGGTGGCTGGACCAAAGTTATGGAACAAACTACCTAACAAACTGAGACAAACTGACAGCTTACCACTGTTCAAAAAACAACTTAAGACGCATTTATTTAGACAATCCTATAAAAACCTATAAAATCTAACCACAACAACGCTAGCTAATGTTTTCCACTCATATTGTGCACTCCGCGAAAACACATAATTCTTTCAGGGACTCACAAACTATTATAGTACTCAATTTTAATTCCACTTCTTGTATGCCACCTAGTGAATAAGTAATAGTAAATAAGTTTTTTCTTTTCTAGCAGTAAGTTGTCTTGTAAGATAATAATTTCTCTGTGTAAAGCGCCCTTGAGGTGAGTATTTCGCGAAAACGGCGCTATACAAATTATCCAATTATTATTATTATTATTATTCGATTATTAGTTTATATTGTATCTTGACGAAGTGATCGTGGGGTTTTTCTATTTCAATCATTTCATTTTCATTAATTACATAAACAATTTTAGATGATGCTTCAATTCAAAAGCTTGTTGTCTTAGAATTTTGACTATAGATCTTTGAAGATTTTGGATTTGATTTATATTGTGCGTCTAATAATACCGTGTTCTTTTTGTTTTTATTTATTTATTTATCTTAATTATTTAGTACCACACATAATGTATATGATTTCATTCAAACATATTGCATTCCATCTATTCATTTAAAAGTTTTTACAATAACAACTTTATTATTATTCATTTTTCATATAAAACTTTTTAATATTAGGTCCTTACATATGAAATTGACGTTTAGTATGGGAGGAACATAAAGTCGATTTTTTTTTATTATAATATATTTATTTAATCAAAGTATGTACCATTGCTATCTATGCACTTTTGCCATCTCATAGGTAGTTCATCGATCCCTTTACTAAAAAAACCATTCGGAAGGGAATCAATAAAATCTTTGAAGGCGGTTTGGACTGCCCCATCGGAGTTGAATTTTTTCCTTTGCAAGAAGTTATCCAAATTTCGAAAAAAATGGTAATCTGTTGGGGCAAGGTCCGGAGAGTACGGTGGATGTCTTAGACATTCCAATTGAAGCTCCTCTAATTTGGTAGCCGTCTGTTGTGCAGTGTGTGGTCTAGCGTTATCATGAAGCAGCAGTGGCCTAGAGCGATTAACCAGCCTCGGTTGTTTAGCAGCTAGCTTTTCCATCATGGTTTGCAGTTGCTGACAATAGACATCTGCCGTAATAGTCTGGCCAGATTTAAGAAAGCTGTAGTGAACGACACCAGCACTAGTCCACCAAACGCTCACAAGTAACTCGCGTTTGTTGATTTGCTTCACTCAATTCGTGAGGTACCCACCTTTCAAGCTTTTTCACCTTACCAATTTGCTTCAAGTGGATTAAAACAGTTTTATCACTCACACCGCAGCCTGCAGCTAACTCGGATGTGGTTTGCGATGGATCCGCTTCCACAATAGCCTTCAATTCTTCATTATCAACTTTGGTCTCCGGCCGTCCACGGGGCTTGTGCTGCAGGTCGAAATTTCCAGAACGAAAACGTTGGAACCAAAAACGCACTGTGTTTTCTTTTGCGGCACCGTCGCCATACACATCATTAATCCTTCGAGCCGTTTCTGCAGCACTGGTGCCACGGTGGAACTCGTACTCGTAAATAACGCGATATTTCAAGTTTTTCATTTTGTAAACTGAGTCTCGCAAAGAAAAAAACAATTGAGGAAAAAACAAATGAATTATAATTTTCAAAACACAAATACATGAGTAAATAGCTGTAAAAATTTGGATTTGCAATTCCTAACCAAAGAGAAGATATTTGAGATCAAATTTGCCAGTACGGTAAAACGTCAATTTCATATGTAAGGACCTAATATTATATTTTGATTGTCTATACTTCGATTTTTAAATTTAATGTTGTTAGTATACAAATGTATCCTGACGAAGGGGCCATGGGCTCTAAAACATGCTGATATTTTCAATAAAAAACGTGGCGAAAACAACGTTTATTTCTATTAATTATATAAATAATGTTTTATATACTTTTCAAAGAAATAACTATGTATTTCCGCTTCATCAGAAATCAGAATTAGTAATTTACGTAGCGTGGTAGGTTCACTTCCTGACCACGGTCCGCGGCTTCGGGGAGTCGGGGCGCGCCCAGCAGGGGGCGGAGGGAGACAGGGGAACAAGGGGCTTCGGGGTGGACTTAGAGGACTCGAGGGTGTAGCCTGCAACCCTTACTCGGCAGCCTATATTTTATAAAACGAAAAAATAACGGAATATTATTCTAACGTAGACAGACATCTCAAATGGACCTTTCAAATAGACAAAGTAACTGACTCACTGACAAAACTGACCAGCCTATTCCACAAAATACACGAAATCACACCGAAGACCGTAAAAATTCTGATGTACCAGGCATACGTCAAATGTAGAATAGGATATTTGATACCATTCTGGGGAACCGGAAACAAAACTAACCTAAACAGACTCCAACGACAGCAAAACAAAATATTAAAAATGGTCTATGATCCGAAATACCGGACACCAACTGAAACTGTATACCGTATAATACAACAATTAAACATAGAAAGCATTACAAAAATCGAAACACTTAAAATCATTCACAAACTAGCAATTGGCGAAATACAAGACGAAGACATAAAATTAGACAAAATACACGAAAAACACCAACACAACACTAGAATGGCTCAAAACTATCACATTACACACGCCAAAACAAAAACAGGACAATCCCGACTAATTTGCAACCGACTAAAACTGTACAATGACCACAACAGACCAAACAACTGACCACTGACAAATTCAAAACAGATGTGACAAAAATATTAAAACTAGGCTAACAAATGCCTTTGTATCTAAATTATATTATTATATTTTCTTATATTGAATCATGTAAAAATGTTACCCATAAACCTCTTAGGTTTTCATTACTTTTTAAATAAAATAAAAAATAAAAAAACTTACTTGTTTATCATACTTTGATCACTTTAACATGCTTTATATACACGAATCGTTAGTAATACTTAAACCTAGTAAAAATATCAAAATATCATAAATAACCACAGTCAAACAAAATGTATCGACAAGAACTAGCGTAAATTGTTTGGTACACAATCTATTTCACGGCTGGTTCCATGGTGGTTTAACTTGTTAAAAAAAATGCTAGGAGCTCGCAAATTTTAAAACAATTATGAAAAAGTCTTACTAAATACTCTTAAAAAGTAAAATTTCTTAGTAAATAAGTCTCACTTTATTATAAGAAGACGGTTTTACTTGAAGAGATTCGGCTCGGAAGGATTTTTTTTTTTAAATAACAAAGTTAATCGTAAAAAAAACTTTTTGTTAAATTGAGAACTTAATTGTGGAAAAATAAATACTTTAATTATAATTTAAATGTGTTTAAATATACGCTACGGGGTACATTCTTCCACTGTAATCAACTACAACTATAATTCTCTCCTAAAGAAAGGGTTTATTTCACATTTATATAATTTTATACGACGTGTAAGTAATCAACTTTAAATCATTTTTACACTCATTTTCATCATATTACATTTTTTAAATTATTGTTTTGTATTGTTATTATTTTTTAAGAGAAAATCAATATTTCCAAAAAGGTAGGGTAGTATTAAAATTCAAATATTTACAAAAACAAACTTAATAATAATTTGATCATAATGAATAATTTCAAAGTATAATCGATAAATATTAAAAATATTTACTTAATTTTTATTGTGAGAGTGTTTGTGTAAATAAAATAAGATTTCAAATACAAAATTTGAACGTAATAAATAATTGTACTTGCTGATGTACATAACGCAGTTGATTTAGGAAAAAAATACATTTAGTAAGTAAAAAATGTGCAGAAATGTTTTTATTTTTATTATATGTACGTCAATAAATAAAACATGGAATATCTCAAAGTGATTTAACTTTAATTATAAACCACACGAGCTATTCCATAAGAAAATAAATCATGGATGTCCGTCCCGATGAAAGTGCAGAAGAATCTAAACCCGTCGACGTTTAATGAATCAAAGTGTTGTGTAAAAAGTTTGTTTGTTTAAAAAATAATAGTAATTGCAGTAAGGTAAATCTTTGTGAAGTTGTTAAATTTTTTCGGTCAATTTTAGGGATAAAAGTAAAAATGAAATCAATCAATATATCATAGATGTCACACAGAGACGAAATTATATTTTTATGAGAAAGTAGGTGTAGAAGTCTTTGGGTATACATAGGTCTTACGACCTATCGTACGGCTGGCTTAAGTGATCACTTTAGTACTAAATTTACTACTAAATTTTTTGGAAGTTGTATATATTTAAATTACACGGCATGCTCCGTATACGTGTTGCAATGGCCGGCAACCAAAGCTTTTTCGTTACCCTTAAATGCCCGCAGATGACACTAATGAGACATCTATTTTTGATTTTTTGTAGTCTTATTAGCAATATCCTTTATATGTGTAACGGGATTCTTCCAGAATTATCGGCATTACGCTAGAATACGCCTGAAATGTTATTTCAAAATTTATGAAACTCCT
The DNA here is from genome assembly GCA_016648135.1 of Agrypnia vestita. NCBI lineage: Eukaryota > Metazoa > Arthropoda > Insecta > Trichoptera > Phryganeidae > Agrypnia > Agrypnia vestita. The sequence goes on along the minus strand of JADDOH010009245.1, from coordinate 15,047 downwards.
TAATAGTCGCGGAGCGTTCCGGCTGCGCCCTGCGGACGGTGCCGCCGCGTCGCCTACAAGACGCCCAAAAAGACGGCAAAAAATAAATAATAAAAAATATATAGGAGAGAGGAAGAAATAAGAAGGCCCGGGTTGGCAGCCCCCCCGGGCCGCCTTCACCCCCAAACGCTTTTCTAGACTTGGGTTGCGCCACTGTCGAGGGTACAGCGGAACACGACAGTGACGACGAATTACACTTTAATACAGAAATACTAACTAGTAGGCCTTATTCATTTAAAATTTTAAAAATACAATCTGCATACACAATGATATAAATCAAGCACGCCGCTGTATAATAATGTATTGTAACGAGATGCTAAAAAGAATTACGCACTCCTGTCACTTGTCACAACACAATCGAAACATGGAGAACGGCCTAGGGTGATCTATCATATTCGAGGAATATCTGAAATATTCGAGAAACACCTAGAAAAGACTAGAAGCCACGAGAATCTTCTCATAAACACTAGAAAGTACCAGCGTTGCCGTGGAAACTGCAGCTACTAACAATTACTTTAATTCCCCACTTCCTAGACTAGCAAACAGTTACGAACAACTGGACGTCTTTGCCAATAACTTTATATTATTCAAACATATATTAAAAGGGAATGTGGAAGTCAAAATTTTGAAACGGTACCAAGATTTACATACCTAGGATCCCTGATAACAAGCAACAACAATACTACAGAGAAGCGCATAGTGAGCGCAAATCGCTGTTTTTTCCGCCAACAAAAGCAGATAAAATCCAGACTTCTGTCCAGAAACACCAAGATATTAGTGTACAAAACGCTTATCAGGCCAGTGCTCGTGTACGCAGCTGAGACATGGGGACTAACTAAGAGGAATGAGCGAGCACTGGACGCTTTTGAAAGGAAAATTTTGAGGCGTATCTTCGGACCGGTTCTAGAAAATGGACTTTGGCGCAGACGTTACGACAATGAGCTCTATACTCTATTTAAGGAGCTAAACGTCACAAAATTTATAAAACTGGGAAGACTTCGGTGGCTGGGTCATGTGGAGAGAATGTCCGAGCATCAAGCACCAAAGTCCCTGCTAAACTCAAGGCCAACAGGGTGAAGGAGCTTAGGAAGGCCAAAACTAAGATGGGGTGACAACGTCCTCAAAGATATCTCTGCCTTAGACCTTCGAAACTGGAGAGAGCTGGCACTAGACCGAGATGAGTGGAGGAAAATTATTGAGGAGGCCAAGACCCACCAAGGATTGTAGTGCCAAGAATTATGATGAAGATGATATTAAAAGGTGTATTAAAGGTTACCAATATTTGTCGAATCGGACTTAAATAATTGATTTGTATGTATATTTTATTATTATATTATGACTTTCAAAGCTTGTGCTATATCTTCTCTCTCTACATTATTACTTTTTTGTCTTGTCTTGTCTTGTCTTACAATTTCTATATTACTAAGTTTTTCTTATGCTTCTTGCTTTTTACTTTATATTATATTTATCTTTATATGTTTGTATCTGTATTCTAAGTTTTTTCTTCTCACATTGCCATTACTATGTTTACATGTTATTATGTTTTTTTTTCTTCTCTAAACTATATAACTATTTTTTCATATTTATTTATTTTTTGATACTTATAACATATGCCAAACTGCACACCAGTTTTACGGCATTTCTGTTATATATTCTATGCTACCTATTCTGCTAACGTACAAAAAAAAACATTTTCAGATATAAATCAGAGCGCCGGCTGCAACGGGCTAGTCGTTTTCGGCCTTGACAGTTCGTTACCGTGCGAAATCACCGCGAAGTACGCAGGATGACGGCCAGGTGCGCCCAGTCTGGTGTATTAAAAATAACATATATAAAAAAATAGTACTTGCGGACATAAATACCAACACAACGAAACAATGTGCCTTGTACGCATGGCTAACATGCACCGATGCAATTGTTTTTCTTAAACGGAAAGAGTTCTACATTAGCTCCGTTTCCCTGAAAAAGTGGAATTATGAATGTGCTGGTTGATGTACAAGGCGATACTCAAAATCGCTTCTGAGAGCTCTGCAGTCCAGACAAGTTGATGGTAGATGCAAAACTCTGAGATCAGCCTCCATTTTATCGAAATGGACCAACCATTGCCAGAAGACTAAGTTTAGTGAACTGAATTTTGTAATGGTGGGCCCAAGAGCATAAGTGTACGTTTCTACTCTTCAACTGCAATATCTAAATACAATAATTTCGTTGTCTGTCTGCCTCGTAAGTCCGTAACTCCCTGGAATTCACGGTTAATAAACGAAATTACACGGCTGTAGAGACACTCGACATCTCGGACGCGCGCACGGCAACGCGGCAACTAGACGAAACAGCCACCGTCGCTTCTCGGTGGCCCGTCAAAAATATTGTATCTAAGGCAAAAACAATAAATAATCTACGCCTTTTACGACGTTTTACAGGCTTTTTATTATGTATAAATATATGGAATTCATACCACAATACAGAAAACCACCAATGTAGGTCACACACACAGTGGCAAGGAATGCCACATATACAAACAAATCGAGGCACGAGCAAGACACGCGCGGCCGGCAGTTCATTGCACGATCATCATTTCGGACAATTTATTCACACACATACAGCCGCACTCCAGAAGCCCCTTTGATTCGTACATTATATAAAAAGAGGCACACGCCCTAGGCGGGCGTGTCAGTCTGTCACCTACCTCCGGCGGAGGCCAGAGGCTATGGCCCTTAGAGTATCTATCATTGTCTTTATAATCGTTCTCATGTATATATTGTGCTTGTTTTATCGAGATAATAAATCGTCAAACATTCTACGCCTTTGGAGCTTTTCCGCATGACGGTGAAAAAGCAACCATCTGTAAACCCCTAAAAATAAATAAATAATACTTAAATTATGTTCCGTGATTTTTAGCTAGTACTAACTAAATTCATGGTGTAATTGTAAATACAGGTATCTCCTCTCCTTGTAAAAAAAATCATCAAATTTCTATCTAAATTTCAGGCTGCCAGGGTAGAGTGACCCATTACCTTTTTTACACAAATGTTTATTGTGGAGGTGTATTATCGCAGCAGTTTTTCCAATCAATCACCAAATATAACATGGTTTTATTAAATGAATAAAACTTAACAGAATGTTAGTTAACTTAGAAAAAACCACTACCAGATTTAGGGTCTAGAGGTTTCGAGACGTACCCGTCTCTTCGTCAGGACCAACACTACACCACTATATTCACAACACTATACACCCCAACCATAGTATTGTTAAACTTTCATCAATATTGATCACATGCGTGTTAATCTTGTCAGAGATAAACATGCACTACTGAACATTCAGGAATCTATCGGGAGAGAGTGAGAGGGGGCGAGGTCAAAAGTGGGTGTTACCAAATCTTTTGTGAAAGTTAAATTAAGCAAAGGGCTATATGGAAAATTGATCTCAAAAATGACGAAGAGACGGGTACGTCTCGAAACCGGTGGACCCTAAATCTGGTAGTGGTTTTTACCAAGTCAACTTACATTCCGTTATAATGTCTAACCACAAAGTAAATGCTTTAAATATTAATAATAGAATAAAACTTATGTTTTCCATGGATCGATGGGCTTCCGTCTGTTCAACAGAGGCCGACTGTCCTCTTCGCAAGAACACAACGGAAAAAATATCCTCGGGCGAAGCAAAAAATATGGAGGAGGGCATTCCCTTAGGGGAGGCTCGGGCGGGGGGCACCGATAGCAGCGAAATAAAAACATTTCATAACGGTGCGATTGGTGAACCTTCATATAGCCATGTTCCAACTCAAGGCATACTACACAAACTAGAATCGGCATGACATTCTATATTGTAGGTACACGTCTACTATTGCCGAAAATAACATTATTTCAGTAATAAACTAAGTTTTTACGCAAATAATTGCATTTTCGTTCATTACGCCGAAATAAAAACATTTCATAGCGGTGCAATGTGGGCGAGATTGCACAACACTTTTGGTGAACCTTCATATAGCCATGTTCCAACTCAAGGCATACTACACAAACCGTAATTGATATTTATCCATCAACGGATAAAATATCTAAAATATACATTTAATACAGTACCCACACAGCAATTTTCTTGCATATATATTTATTCATGTTTTGTATTGCTTATCTTGCGTGTCTTCTCTTTTGCATTGAATGAATTATTTCTAAATTTTTTAAATGTATTTTTATTTTAGCATATTGAAATTATAATGTATTGCCCTATTATACTATATTTATATTATATTAATATTTTTCATGTAAAAACCTGCAATGAATTAATTCATCCTTTTTTCTTTTTTTAAACAGTATTATGTCTTATTTTGTCTTATTGTATTTTATTTTAACAAATTTATGTTACAATATTCAACCACACTATTTTGTTACATCTATTGTAAATTCATCATATTATTACTTCTAAAAGCTGCTTGGGCGAAAATAAATAATAAATAAATAAATCAATAAAAAAGAGAAAATGAAACCTACTTACTTACTTACATTACGCCGTTTCTCCGTGGGGATTAGCAGAGAGGATAGAGCGCCACACTCTTCTGTCCTGACATAAAACTCTCGCCTCAACCACATCCATACATCTTCACACGCGAGCTCGGCGGTTGTTGAGGCTTCCAACGAGACCATCTTCCAGTATCTGGTTAATCTGGTCGTGCCACGTCTTTCGCGGCTGCCCTCTCTTTCCGGCACCGTCAACACTTGCGTTACATATCTTTTCTTACCATTCATTCCTTGTTCATACACTTGCCCAAGCCACCTGAGCGACCGTTTTTAATTCTATCAATTATGCTAAGATCAGCTTTACATTCATTCCTAATATCTTCATTCTTTACTTTTTATCATAAATGGATTTGATCATAATTGGAATATGAAACTGTAAGCTCATAATGCAATCCCTTAATAGCACTTGAATTTAATCACACTTAACTCACTAAATCAAAAGTAGCAATATTTAAAAAATTAAAAAAACGAATGTAGTCACCGAGGATTACTAATTAAAGAATATTGATTATCTATTATTATATCTACTTTTTTATTTAATTATTCAACATTTATACAACTCCCTGGTGGATTTCTGAAACATATTGTGTTTCAGAAATCAAAATTCAAAATTTGCGAAACAAAAAATAAAAAAGTGGATATATACAAATAATATAAATAAATATTTTTTTTAAATGTCAATCTACAATGTTGCTGAATCAATTGAAAAAAAAGATTACTATAGGTCGACCACAATCCAAAGACCATTCCCTAGCTTTGTCCGGTAAGAAAAAAGCGAGGAAAATTTGCCTGGAAAGCCCATATTACAAGCCTCAATATGATATTCCAAATAAATATATACTTTTTAATTTAAAAAAGGTTACTTACTGTTAAATATAGTATTAAATAAAAGAATACTTTCAACGCTTTACGTGGCTTTTAATTAGAGATTAACTACACATTAATTGACAAGAGGAAATGACAACTATATAGAAGAATCTCACACGTAGTGTTGTGCCCATCAGTATAGAAGGGAGAAATTTATTATTATTACAACACTTACTAGAAAAACTTCTTTTGTGTTCATTTTTTGCATTGTAACAACACACATATTTTTTGCGCACATTCTTTTGAATGTGATCCAGCCATAGTTACTTATTTATAATGTACTGAAATCTAGATTTTATGTATCTATCCCTTCCGAAATCATGTTTCCTATAAATTCATAGGCTGTTCCTATAAAATCTAGAATTCAGTTCATAATAATTTCTGTTGGTTAAATATCATTTGAAAAACCACCATCTTAGCTTTTGATTGTACCTTTGCATGGATTGCTTGATACGCGTTTCGTTGCATCCCAAAATTTCATCCTAAACGCTCCTAAAGAAGTACACATTCAAAAAATAAGTTATGTCAGATTGCAGTACGGGATTACATTTATATAGGACAACAAAATTCTACATAGGCGCAGGATCCTAAGCTGAGAAGGGCTGTATCCTTTTGGAGAGCGACCGTGTGTGATTGTGTGTGGTCACCGAGTTGTAGAAGGTTGATGAAGAAGTCCGTCTCTACTAGGGATGGGCGTTGAATGGACGGACTAGTTGAAATCAACCGTTGACGTTGCGTCGACGCGTCGACGGTTTACGTTTATCGCATGGACTAGTTGAATTCGTAGACGGTGGAGGGTGGACGATTCGAGATTCAATGTAGTGCAAAGCAACGAGCGAGAGCAAGACAAAACGTCTCCGTTTATTTCTCTCTCATCTCTTGCTGTCGACTTGTAGACGCCATAGACGGCTCGATGGGTAATTTCATTTCAACTCTAAAGTACACGACCATAGAGTGCAGATCTGTGTACACGAACTATGACAGAGACTTGAAATTTGAATGCATGCATAGGGTGAGATAGGCTTAATAAGCTATTATCTATTATTTTTTACTTGATTTGTGCGATGTGCACGTGCGACGTTTCGGTGAATTCCCAATTTTGCGCTGTGTAAAACAAAACAATTCTGTTTAATTATTTTATTTTTTATTGAACTAATATTTTACTGCTTACAACTGATATCGTTGTGTATACCTACTTCTTTCTCTATTATACCTATATAGAAAGAAGTATATAAAACAATACGTAAAAGCCTATAATGTGCGTAAACAAATAAATAATAAAATATTTCTTTTTACATATAAGCACAAGTAGCGGTTTTACTTTCCCCGAAACTATATTCCTTCGAACTTCTGTAAATTTTAAAAATTAACGTAATAAAAATAGCCAACGCTCGAGCCGTCGAGCAGCGTCACGTTGAACCGTAGACAGTTGACCATCGTCCCGATGTTTAGATAGAACGTCCGCGACGTCCGCGTAACGAAGTTGACGAATTCAACTAGTTGATCGTCTCGTCGATGGACGGACGTGGACGGTCTCGTTTCGTCGACGGTAAATACGTCGACGACCCATCACTAGTCTCTACTATAGGGCTTCTGTGAAATGTCGCGATGTATGTATGTGTTATGTGTGGATGGCTAACAAATCAAGTGTGATAGATACAGGTAATCAGGAATGCGTGACAGCGCACAATAAAGGAAAGACAGAATTTAAAGACTCTAGGAAAGACCTCTTTATCGAGCAGTGGATGTTGCAGAACATTTTCACTCCCTTTATATTAACTCGTGGCGTCTGCTTGCTTGCTTGCCGGCTTGCCGTCAAAAAAAACTTTGGATCGATTTTTGACCCTTTTCCCGTGATCCAATCGAGCTGAAACTTGGCAAGTAGACTTGTGGCGACGATCAAGAAGATCTATAAAATTTTCGTTAAAAAAAATTAATAATTATAGTATAATTTCGGATTTTTAGAAATTTTATTGTTTTTTTCAAATTGGAATCATTAGAAAAGTTTGATTAGCAACGGCGGCCCGATAACGTCGCGGAATATTTTCTAAATTTGAATTACTCCATCGGTATACATAATAAGTACTTCACTACGAATGTCGAAAATCTAAATTGACTGACAAATGTTTTTAGAATTTAATCTTCAAAGCATGAAGTGTCTTATCAAAGCTCAAAACAACTGACATTTTAGAAATATATTAAATTACTGTAAGTTTAGTGTTATGTTATATATTTTACTTCGTCTTTAATTATTGTTATATTTTACAAAGAAAGGGAGTATAATAAAAACTTGGTTTTCATGGGTTACTTTTTTTTAACAATTTGAAGAGCAACATGTTACTTTGACTTGAACCTGAATCTTGTGGGACAGAATGCGTTATAATTAGGCCATTTTTAATACGTATACCAATAAGAATATTGATTTATTTAAATAAATATTATTGTAATATACGACATTGAATCCTCTCTACCTGTATGCATCACACACTTGTAAAATAATAAATTCCTCTCAGGTTAAATAAAATAAATAAAATAAACTAAATCAAAATGAAAATGAGGTAAATACGTCACAAGTTGCATAATGCGGCACCAGGGCGTCAACAGGTGTCGGGAGATGTTTTCTCCGTTCGCAACTTTCCATTTTACTTGGCGCTATTTGAATACTCGCGAGGACGTATCGGGGGGCGGGGGGGGATGCTGCAGTGAATGGGAGATTTATCTTTCTTTCGTGGGGAAGCTAAACTGCGTAATTGAGACGAGGCGAGGTGAAATTTATTACGGAATTTGAGCGAGAATTATGAATGCGAGCGCTGCTTCATTCACTCTACCGGCAAACGGTTTTATTTGATTACTTTGGCGTTTTACTAAAGGTTCACTCTTACCGTGTACTGAGCGCTTATTTGCTGCGAAAGTAATTTACGAATATGCCTCGTTGATCCTGTACCTGGTGTTCTAATGTCAGCTTTAAGCCATGTATTCACTAGGGGACAAATCGCGAAACATTCCGCTCGGCATGTCGCATCAACATCTACGCTCATGTTTCGGGGACAATGACGCAGTCATTTGACGTGTACACACCGGGACTCACATATCTTGTCGCGGAAATGTCACCCGATGAGGTTATGTTGACAGCTGCGGTATCTCATTTGGCGAAAACGGGGTTCCGCGCAATTCGAAATGTTTTTTTGGCTCGCAATTTCAAATTAACGAGGTTTTACTGTAGTAAATTGAATATTATTAAAAACAAGGTCCTTTTTGCAAATAATTATTGTTTTCCACACGTCGCGGAAATGTCGCCTTATGACGTTATGATGACATTTGCGTATCTGCGTAATGAGTTTATCGAAACGTAAGAGGAGAAAAAAGAGGAGAATGCGAAATTATTTACTGCAAAGAGAAAGAAGGACGGATATTCTATGCAATCTTCGATCGATACAGCTCGATGAGTTCAAGAACAATTTCGTTTCCCCACACTGTCATCTTGACAGATACAGCGAATGCGTATTCACTTTTAAACATACCACGTGGTACTGACGCTCCGCGGAATGTTGCAATGAGCTCGCTCGGATACCATGCGCATGGCAACGTTGCACACTGTAATATATTGGCAATCTAGCGGAACTTTATTCAAAAATTAAAAAGCAAGCAAATAAAAATGAGTAAAATATACACAATAGCTAATTACCTAGACTATACGTTTTGATAATTATTTGTTAAATAACAGCACCGGTTTTCATATGGCAACCTGGCAAAGTGACACTTGCAAAGGCCGTCATTCTGAAATCAACTTTGTTCGTTAATTTGAGTCATTGTGATCAAGAATAAAGTGACTTTATTTCGATGTACAGTTACTAATACACATATGTATTTTATCTTCAGGTCTATGGCTACTTTACAAAGTAAACTGTATTACAATATATATATTTTATTGCCAGATACAAAGCCATTTACTTGTACATGTCGAAATTGTAATATTTTTAAAGAAGTGTGACTTTGCTTTGATTTTACAAAAAATATCCATGGGCACCCAACGAGAAAATAATTTTATTTACTGCTTTGGTTTATATTCTGTAAGATTTCATTAAATTTGGCGGCACGTGTTTCAGACACTCATACAATATTTTTAATTTTCTTTAGGAGTACCTACAATAATGAAAAGATAAATATTTTAATTATGGCTTTTAAGTGGCAAAAAAGGATCAAAACAGGTGCATTTAGAATTTTATAATACAAAAACACAACCAGGTTGATTCGAAAAGCACGCCTTGAGAACTAAAAATGAACGTTAGCAGTCTTAGCGCAAAAATAGATGCGAAGTTGGAGAAAAGCTGTAGAAAATTATTGAAATTTTTGACTGAACAAGATGGGTGGTTAGAAGATATAGTATCATTGCCTTCTTAGTTTCTCGACCTGCATCGATCCTCAAGTTCAGCAGGTTTACGAGATTGTACAAGATCAGGTAGGCTTTGGAAGTCATTCGAAAATGTATTTCGAAAATCCAAAAGAGAAAAATCATAGATCTAGTATCTATAAAAACTCAAGAAGAATTAACGGTCGCCAATGAAGATAGTCTGAGATAATCCTGGAAAAAGGATGCAGCCAATCTAATGAAAGAGGTACCTGCTGACTCTCCTTACTAAGATACTCGAATAAAAAAAGCGAGACGAATTTTTGGAGTGCCAAAGCCGAACTCTCTCTATTTAAAGTCTAAAACTAATGGTCAATGCCAAATTGAGTACCCACCAGTATATCACACTGAGACAACAGTCGAGGGGTTAAAATTTAAATATTTATCCAGCTTACCAACTTGTCGAGAAAGCGAAAACAGAGTTCCACCGTTCGCAAGATTCGATTAATTACAAAAATTGAAAAAAATTCTTTTTTACAAGGATTTTATCATTTTATTGAAGTTGTATTGAAACAAATGAATTTTTTATAATCGATATAAGTTACTGTAATGATAGTTCAACTTTTTGCAAAAAATAAGTTAGAAATATTGAAAAAAAATGCAAATTTTGATATTGCATATCTCCATAACTATTGATCATGATTGCTTGAACATTTTAGACCAATAGCCGATTCTTAACAAAGTACTTTCAGGGTTTGCGTTAATTACGTGACATGTTGTATATAAAACAAGCTCAATTTGTGCAAATATAAGTCGAATGAACCGACTTTTGTTTTTTTTATTGCATGAAACTCTATGAATTTGAATAGATTTTAGTTATGTTTACATATAAAGAATATATTTTTAAACATTCAGGAAAATTTTCATAAAAATCTATTCAGTACATCCGGAGATAAAAATTAAATTAGTATACATTGTATTAAGTTCCGCTAGATTTGGAATATATCACAGTGTGCGTTGCCACGGCACGTAGAAATGCCGCGCTATGTTGTGCGCGATGTCGCGGAACAGTGCACGACGTTGCAACGTCACGTAGACTCTATGCCGCGCGTGCTGTTGAGGGAAAATTTGTCCCCTAGTGAATACATGGCTTTACGAAACAAAGCCACCCGATTTAATCTATCTGAAGTGAATTGTTTCGTATTCAAAATGCGCACAGAGACATGATACACGAAATGCTTGTGCAGTCCAATGGGTCGAATTTCAAGCTTTAAAAAAATCTTCGAAGGAAGCAGACACTTGGTGGTGAGACATTATAATTAAATAAATAAAAATAACTTAGTTAAACACCACTTATATTTATTGTCGAATTCAACCAGGTTTCGCTACGACCGAAGCTTCTTCAGGGAGAATCTTAACTCTTAACAGTTATTTTTATTTATTTAATTTTTAAAAAATCACTCAGATTGCAAATTGTAATTCGCTCTATACTTGCGCGGCAGTTTTAATATCTCGTCATTCTGTCAAATTGTAACATAAGTTTTTATTTTTATTTATGTAAAAAGTGTAAGAAGGAAGAAGAAATAACTTACTCATTTTTTGTAAATTTACATACTTAAATAGTTGATTTTTCTTACAAGGTGTAAATGAGTGTAATAGATATATCACTCGGTAATCATATGTACGTAGTACGTACGTACATATATCCTGTCAAAACTGAAGTTAGAGGTTATTTATTGGTGGTTCACGATAAGATATATAAAATTCAATGCCCCACACTCGACCGATCATAACTGAATTTTGCACAATTACATTTTAGGAAAACGTAGACACCATCTACGCACGCTTACACATCTTGGCCACATCACACGGCACGAGGATATCATGGAAAGGCGTGGCCAAACCACTAGAACAGTGGCATCCCAGGAACGCGCAAACAAAATAGAGCAAAATGCTTTTCGCGAGCCAGCACATCATAAGCAAAAAGATGGCGCGTGCGGCGAGGGTCGAAGTCACCACCATCGTAAAATGTATTATTAAGAGGAGCGGCTTTGACGTCACACCTGGCGACAAAAATAGATAACAATGTTGCCTTCATTACGAATTTTAAAATTTATCGCGATGTAGGTAGGTATATAGAATAATAAACAAATGGTTCAAATACATGCGTGCCGAAAAATGTTATTTTAATTTATGAGAGAATATATTATATCGTAATAATCGGAAAATGTAAGGTTGTAGCCGAGGGGCGAGATGGTAAAAGGGTTGGAAGCTAAACAATATTTACAAGTATATTGTGGAATAAGTAAACAACCTTATGAATTATTTTGAATCTTTTTGTATAGTATTTTGTAATTTTCTTTAATTAACAAGCTATTTCTTCAAAAAGAGCGAAATGAAGTTGTGGTCACATTATTAATATATTTAATAAAAAAATATATATTTTGTTTTCGCCTCTTAAACATGCCTACAAAATCATGATTTACCTAGTCCCCGTTATTTTTAATAGCCAAAAAAATCCACCTTAAGGTACGTAATATATTAGCAACTTTCCGTAATCAATCGTGCCAGGAGAACAGCGCAAACAAAGAGGAATATCCTTCTAATTCACCTCCTTTATATCAACTTCCATTCGGAGAACAATCGATCAAAGGGCACAGATCATAATGACGGATGGCGATGACTGCCAGGCGCGCAGGGGAAAAACGGCCCGGTCTGTTTTTATCGATGATAAATGGGGGGGAGCGGGGGCGGGGGCCGCGTCACAGCCCCGGCCGCTGATTAACTATCAATAGCCCAGCGAGCCGCAACCCTGACCATTTATCTCCTCTCCCGCTCATTTGTACACGCCGAGGATTTTCTTACACACACTCGCAGGCCGCCCACCTCCTCGGCGCTTCTGGCCGCCTGGTATCCTCGGACATAAAAACTCTACAAAGACTCGTCCGGACGCGGCACAGCGCCGCGTAAGGTTGCGCAAGCAGTCTGGCCACCTAGCGAAAATGAGGCTATTCCGGAACATTTGAAAATTACTCCACACACTTTATGGTACCCCATTACACACACATTAAAAATATTATGTAAAATAAAAGAGAAATAATAAAATCATATAAAATAGAGGAGAAGTATTAAAAGTATTAAAAGAAATCGTAATCGTACATCGTATCGTAAAATATCGTAAATTAGCGGCTTTAGCGAGCGATGACAAGTCAATTATGCGGGGCCAGTATCTTTCTCCAGTGTGCATCGATGCTGGATGCTGGAATAAGGCGGGCTTCCAGGATGAGGATATTTCCGGAGCTGTATATCCTTTCCCTCATCCCTGCCACCCTGGATCTTATGAGAGCTGCAAAGTTGGGAACACGCCCCTCAGTGAACATACCGGAAGCGAAAATGTGTATAGGTTAAGAATTATTCAAGGTACTTATTATAATCGCCATTGAATTTATTAAGCTTTCCAAATAAAAATCTACAATATTTCTAAGCGCGACCCAAAATCTTCCTACTAGAACATCACAACCCAGAAACTACTCGTAAAATATAGTCTCACCATCTTCTTTTCTTTCTACTTATTTTCCCCGTTTTGTGTACAATATTTCCACTCCCTCCTCGCCTCCGGTTGGGGACTTAATGTCGGGTCCAGGGCCGCAATGCGGACCCTTTTGGACAATGGAGTACGAGGGTTGCTTACCCCTCTAAGGAGGGTATAAGTCCCTCCGCGGAATGGGGTCGCGGCGCGGGCAGAGACAAGGGTTCGGGCCGTACTGATGAGATATCTCGGAGACCCTGGCTTCTGGCGTGATGAATTCAGGACGAGAGACATTGAGAGGGAATTCGGAGACGCCGCCTAGAGGCTGATAAAGAATTCAAAAAGTTTAGAACCCAAGCCCTAAGAGTTACTGTCGTCAAAACACTGTACGCGGCAAATACGCTTTGGCCGTACAGCGCAATGCGCTCGTTACACGTTCTTAAATCATTATTAGAATTATATACCTACTTCTACTACAAATTATGGAAACAAAAAATATTTTTTTATTATTGCTACGGAATGTATTAGAAAAAGTCAATACTTCTTCGATTTACGGAAAACCTTAATCATATTGTTATTTTTGATTAATTAATCTCTTAGTTTTTGGCGGGCACGGCCTCCACTAATTTTGATTTGATGTGATTTTTAATATATACAGTTTTTAGTTAATTTAGACTTCAACGCGTCAACAATGTTTTGAATATAAGTCAAATTAATATAACGTCGCTGTATATATAATAAAGCCAATGTGTCATATTTAGTACATTCTGAGATGAACGAAACAATTTGTCAATTTTTCATATAAATAATGGAGGTATACTAAAAAAACATTGCCGCTCATCTGGAAATTCTGCCTAGTAATTATTTAAAATATTTTTTAGAAATCTAGTCTGCGCAATTATTTTTTAAAACAGTTAATCGACAGATTAATTATATATACAGCGACGTCAAGATAATTTTGAAAGTAGATTTTTCAAATTTTATAAAAAAAAGTACTTTAAGGGTGAGCTATTTTTTATTTACTCGTGGGGGTGATAATAATCCGGTTCTTGATTTTGAAAAAATGTACGAAACTGAAGACGTTTCGTCATATTATCAAGACGGGTGTAAATCATCAGGGCACACACCTCAGGGGTGGGGTTGGGGGGGAAGCGGCGCGGGGTTGGGTAAAGCCGGACTAACAGCAGACAGACGATTGGTCTCATATATGTAATTAAAATTGGATCCAATCGATAGAGCTTACTACATACACAGCATGACGCTGAAAGGTTTTAAAAGTAAATATAAAGCCCGGTTTCAATGAGGACAATTAAAGATATTAATAAATATTTTTAAAAATTAATTTTATTACTTGTTATAATCGACTTAGGTGTATTCGGCGTTTTATATTGTAAAAACCGTAATTTTAATGTAAGAGTTAAAGAGCATTTGAGATGTCTGAATAGTTATGATTTTTCTGAATTTGCAAATCATTTATTAGAAAATGATGACGGTTTTGATAAAGATTTAGGGTGTTCTATTTTACACATAAATAATTTTGGTCCGAAATTGAATAATTAGAAATTAGTAAAGCATGTAAAAGTAAACAAATTTTCATTAATAATCAATTAAATTTAACTACTAATCCAATTTAAAAAAAATTCCAATAAATTCGTGTAATAAGCAATAATATTTCAAATAATTTTGAAAACCAAAACAAAAGACATCACTTATTTTGATATTTTGATATATATAAATATATATATATAAA
>JADDOH010009244.1:0-72811 GCA_016648135.1 Agrypnia vestita | reverse complement strand
AATACAGACTGTAATTAAAAGTCGCAAACACAAAACACCTCACTCGTTTTAAATTTCTACCCTCGATATGATATAAGCAGCCTTTTAATTCAGATGTTTAATGATACATACATGTATCGCTTGATTCATGTCATGATTGATTTGGCGTACAGTTAAATGAATAGGCTTCATGTCATGATTGATTGGCGAACTGTTAAGTGAATAGGTTTATTCTTTAAAAAAACGTCTGCACAAGTCATATTGTTATTTAATCGTTTTAGTGAGACGTTGTGTACGGTAACTCCATTAATTAGACTTTTCAGAGATGAAGCGAGACACTCTGCCCCAGCATGCAAACCTGGTTGCAATGAGTAAGTACCCCGCTGAGATAACAATTACGATAGCCGACCGGCAATGGACCAAACAGACGTCACGAAGCGTTGGCGAAAAAATGCAGACAGTGGAATGCAGATAAATCTATCAGCCGTTGGGCGTTAGTCGGTTGAAGACCTTCGACATTTGGAGTAAAGATCATGGTACAATGCGTCAGAAGCGGGAGATAAATCAATGCACTTTTATGGTGGTGACCTTTGCCAGTTCACGAATTGTGGCGTGACAAGACCATGAGTATTCCGTTGCAGGAATTGTTCAAATAGCAGGTAAACACATTGATCTACGCGGAAATAGTTATGAGGTTCTTTCGCAAAATTGGGTTTGTCGGACATCTTTGACGAGGTAAAGTAAAATGGCAATAATTAGAATCAATAATATGGTAGGTATATCTTCAATAAGGAAGAATATCTAAAAGAAAAAAAAGTTAACTGAAAAAGTAGTTTTGTGGTGGAATAAATGGTGGGTAAACACGTTGAGTTATTCTGTCATCAGTATGTCCAAAATTCAATCCAAAGTATTTTAGTAAGTATTTTTGTAAGTTTTTTACTAAGTATTTTACCAATTATGTTACTAAGTATTTTACTGTTTTTAAGTAAATATTATACAAATATTTTTCTTAATTTTTTACTATGTATTTTACTATGTTTTTAGTGTTCTTACTAAATATTTTTCTATTTTTTTACTTTGTTTTTTACTATGTTTTTTACATAATATTAAACTATGTTTTTTACTATGTTCTTTACTAAGTATTTAAATAAGTATTTTACTAAGTTACTTAAAAAGTATTTTACCGAGTATTTTAGTAAATATTAAGTAAATAAATTACTTAGTTTTTTACTAAGTTTTTTACTTGGTATTTTACTAAATATTTTAATAAGTATTTTAATAAGAATTTGAACAAGTTTTTTTACCAAGTATTTTACTAATTATGTTACTAAGTATATTACTAAGTTTTTTTTACAAAGTATTTTACTATATTTTTTACTTCGTTTATTACTAAGCATTTTACTATGTTCTTTTGATATATTTTTCTATTTATTTACTATGTTTTTACTATGTTATATACTATGTTTTTTTACTAAGTATTTTACAATGTTTTTACAAAGTATTTTAGTAAGTATTTTACAATTTCACACCGTGCGCCGAGATAGAACTGATTGGCAAATGATATTCTTGAATTCAGAATATAACAGTTTTCCTAATATAAATATATTATATATAAATACGCACAACAAACAGTTTTCTGAGTTTTCTTTATACATTTTTCGTCTCGTTCAAACCCTTGAACTAGACATAACATAAGACAGAACATTGTATAATATATTATGCTATACTCCCGCATAGCACGATACACTATAGTGTCTAATAAAATAAAAAAATATGTACCTAGGTACAATTTGACTGTTGAAAACTAAAGTCTGTAAAAATGATCGCTGATTTACAACTATTTAACCACTGTACAGCGAATATAAACAAAAAAAAACGTGTTTGTTATAAAATTTACTAGGAACATAAAAAAGTTTGAACACTAAAAATTGAACTTGAAACAGGCGTTTTTTAGTGTTACAGATAACTACGCGCTGGTAACGAACAATTAAAATTTATCTGTATCAGTGGTTCCCAAGTCGCAACGTATACTTGCTTCAACCCGACAATTGTGCGCAAGAAAAAAAAAAGCTATTTGAATTCCACTCTTTCAGGAGAACTTTCAGTGAATATGTATTTGGTATGTCACAAAATAGATGCGAACTACCATGAATATGGGTTCACCCAGAGTGAAGGTACCTTTGAATCAGTTTTAAATGCATGCTCTGACATCTTCATTTGTGTATTCATCTTTCTATTTAAGAAAGACAATCGAATTTGTATGTGTAAGCCGTGCGTACGACGCACTTTGTTTCGTTGTGTTGGTGTGTACGTTGTTGTGTATAAACACCAACATAACGAAACAATGTGCCTCCTGAGCACGGCTTATACATAGCTACTAATTCGATTGTCTTTTTTAAATGGTAAGATGTTTATTCATGAAGAGATCTGAATCAATGTGCACTACCAACAACTTAACTGCAGATTTAGAATTCACAGACATTGACTTGGAATTTCTGATCTTGGAAGTTTTCTCGCATCTTTCTCATTATCTTTTGCAAGGTCTCTGTGGTATCTTCGTCCTTCACACTTAGGAGGAGGATTTTGTAGGATGTCGGGTATCCAGAGAAACTCCATGTCGACTCGAATATTTACTTGTAATTTGGCTAACACGCGACAATATCACTCTTTCAAGCTTCCTGTCTCTCTCATACATACGTTCAACCAGATATATTATAGTCTCTCTTCGTTTACTGATGCGGAGTTACACGTGGGTCTGGAAAGATTTTTTTATTGGATATATAAGGTTTAGCGTAGTCGAGCGTACTTTACGATATCTCGGATGTGGGGTATAAAAGCAAAGGCAGCAATATTCCAAAAAATCTAATGCAGTATCGAGGATTATTAATTTGAAATGTACTGAAATGAAGATTTTATTGGAAATATAGTCATTTATATGTATAGCCAAATATATAAATTCATAGAAAACATGATTTTCGAAGGGACAGATACAAAAAATTTATAATTCTAAATTAGTAATCCTCTGTGACTACATTGAAAACATTTTGAATTTTTTTTTTGATATTGCTGTCTTTGATTTTAAACCCCACATATGCGGGGTGTAAAAAGTAAAAGTAGCAATATCCAAAAAATTTAAATGTTTTGATTGCATTTACCATGAATTACTAATTTAAAATGTACTGAATTCTAGATTTTGTATATTTATCCCATCCAAAATAATGTTTTCTATAAATTTATCGCCCATATTTTCGATAAAATATCGAATTGAGTACTTTATAAATACTGGCTGCAGTGTGGTAGATAGAATAAAGAAAGGAGTGCTGAGATGGTTTGGTCATGTGGAACGTACGAACGAGGAAAAGATGGTTAAGAAAATATATGAGGCGAGTGTTGAAGGCAACATAAATAAAGGGCGTCTGCGAAAGACCTGGCACGATCAGATAAAGAAAAGCCTCATCAACCATAGAACTTGTATGTTGTATTACAAGATGTATGAATGCGGCCGAAGCAAAAGTGGTGTGCCAGGATAGAAGAGTGTGGCGTTCAATCCTATCTGCCTACACCTGCGGGAAAACGGCATGATGTTTAGTTAGTTAGTTGAAATAAATTAGTAATCATCGATGACTGCATACATTTTTTCGCTCTTGCTTTTATACCCAACATATTTATGATGCATTGTATAATATTTATTTGGCTTAAAAAATATTGGGAAACACCGTTCCGCGCGAAATACACGGGCGATTTTTTTTAACGATGAACGGAAATTATCTATGTAAAATCTGAACGTACGAATTGTGGAACGCCTAATTGTCTCCCGAGTTATACAGATGGCGCAAAAAAATACGACTGAAATTATTGAGCCGTTTATTTCGGAATCGGGTTTTATGATCTTGAAATAGAAACCTGATTGTTTAAATTCGGACCGTTGGCAATAATAGATGAATTTCACTGCCAAGGTAAGCTGAGCCAACGCAGTCAGGTGGCCGGTGGCCCGCCTCGCCGGAAAATTGATTTTCACACCACTTACGGAATTATTCGGTAATTCACACCGATCGTGCGATGCCGAAAAAAATATTGCGCAATATTTTATAGTTTCACACATTTCACGATATCGGTTAATGTAGAAATTTTTACGAATATTGGTAAGGCGATATATACAGGGTTATTTGGAAAACGTTAATAACCGAGCAGGACTATATTCCTGCCTTGATTATGAGTCGAAAATGTTTAAACAGTCACGACCTAATAAGTTATGGAGGTATGCGACATTACACCTGAAGATGAGAGGAACTGCTCCTCTCGAAAATAAAGTCGTGTTAAATTTGACTAAACGTGTGTGCATTACAAATTTCAATTTTTGTTCGATTTGAAGATCAAAATAAGATAAATTATAAAAGTGTCACAGAGACGAAGCTATTTATATGAGAAACGTGTATGGAAGTCTTTTATACGATGACCCAGAATAAATATATAATGAAAATCAAATAATCAGTAAATTTATGAGAGCTGAAAAAATTTCAATCCAGTAAAATACAAAACGCTAAATGTTTAACAAAAGAAAGAGAACCCCAATTTTTTTTAACCAATGAGTATATTCTGAAATTATTTTCAATGAGCCCAAAAGAATACAATTTATTATTATTAAAATAATACAATAGGGAGACTGCGATGGGCAGGGCACGTAGAAAGAATGAGTGAAGAGAGATTGCCAAAAAAGATTCTCTACAGAAAGTACCAAGGGAGACGCAGTGTTGGTAGACCCAAACTCCGATGGCTGGATGGAGTGCAGCAAGACGTGAAAACTATAAGCATCAGGGATTGGAGTACATGTCAGAATAGAGGAAGATGAAGAAGAATGTTGGAGGAGGCCAAGGCCCACAATGGGCTGTGGAACCATTGATGATGATGATATTCTGAAAATATTACAATTAAATTATAGTCCCCGTTATCTTATATTTAGATTGTAAACAAAATTTGTTTTCGGTTCCTTGTCATTATAAAAGTATAATAGAAGATGGAACACAAATTGTCAAACACGACTCAAACAAATTTACTCTCATGTGGTCCAAAATTCTTTTCCATTTTATTATTCTTCCCCACTTCTATGTAAACTTGTCAATCTTCTATACCATCACCATAACTGTAGCTCCGCCTCTGTTCAATAACTTGATTACCAAAAGTCATAGATTAATTAATATGCGTCCATCCTGATGAAGATTCAGTGGTATCGAAACCGGTAGTGGTAAAGTTACTCCAAGTGGTTATTAAAATGTTTTTACTTAGTTAAAATTAATAATTATGTCCAACCACATAGTTGACGCTATAAACATGAAAAAACATATTTAGTTTTAATATACGATTCTTCAAAAAATGTCTGCTTTTTGTCGGCATTTTTCATCTGTAATATTTCTTTTTTTATCCGGTTATTAAAATATTAAAAGATATTAAAATATTATTTCACTAGATATGCATAGTTATGTTACGCGAATGGGGTGACACAATTTTTTGGTAGGAATACGAGCTTTTGTCATTTGCAATTTTTAGTTTTAAAATTATGCCTGTGTTTTCTTGAATTTTTTGTATTATTTTATTTCTCCGGAATAGATCAATCATTTTTAACACTTAAAAATTTTCGAATGCAAATTGTGTTGGATAATCCATTAGTTTTCTATTGATTTTGGAACATAAGTTTATAAAACTTACAAAAATAATCTTTGGATATTCTTGCGATGGAATTGGTAAACTTGCATTGTGGAGAGTGATCACTTGCCAGCTCATACAGGTCGTAAACCCTGGTCCATCCTATTAAAAGACTTCCATACATGTTTCTCATATAAATTGTTTCGTCTCTGTGAGACTTCTATAATTTATTTTATTAAAGCAATTGATTTGTTTTATTTGCTGATTACAGAGAGATTTGGAGATTTACTTGCACTAAACTGTAAAACGTAAACTGAAGTTAAATTTTCCGATGCCATTACCGATGCGTTTTATATGCCCCTCCCCCCCCCAAAATACCATACTGAAAATGAACCAAAGAGTAATATATTATTTTAAGACTTTTCTTTGACAGGATATTTCTAAGTCTCAAATATATATATAGGTAGTTTTTTTTTCATTTTGTTGGTAAATTCAATTATAATTTTAGTAGTTATTTTACCTGTTACCTACCAGGATCCCCCGAACTGTAGTGCCATAATATTCATACATTCTTACCTACTTAAGTGTACATCTACAGAAAATATTTCAGATTTGATACTACAACTTAAGTCTAGCGGTCCTATAACTTAGCCTATTACAAAATTCCCGATAAATTATGTTCCATTACGATATAATGATCCAAATTCATCAAAAAAATATCCAATATTCCAACTGAACCCCGACTTCAATATTTGTAACAACGTCCTTTACATTGGACAGTAATTATTCTTTAAAAAAAAACATTGATGTATTTTTTTAATCAACGCCCAAATATAATTAAAAACTAAATCACCGCTATTGGGTCCATATTATTCGAAGGTGGAGTCTAATAGCACCGCTCATTGTAAGGCCTGCATCATTATAGCCAATAAACACTTTCTCTAGGTCAATTGATTTTATAAAAACATATCACTATACCTAATTAAATATTTGTATCCAACAGGGCAACCTTGGAATGCTTGCGGCATGTGTTTTATTACACAAATTGTTTTGTGTCTAGAAGTGGCCGACGCATAACTTTCTCAGTAACAAAAACAATTTTACTTCTTAATATTTTTTAAATTTTAATTTCCTGATATAATTATAGAAAATGCGCGGTAGTTGAATGTAATGTAAGAGTGTAACAGTTACGCATTGCATGTGGCGATGTAGAAATAATATAATGGCACAATACTGAGTTCACCCGAGACGAGAGCATAGCAAGGCCGGCGGAATGATGTGATGTGATCAATGTATACCCCCTATGATGCAATTAAACATCGTCACTGACAAAGCATTTACTTAATTGATCGATACAGCATTGTGTCGCTAATCTATTAACATACCCATTAACCCGACTCAGCCGTATTACCAGAACGATAACACTGTTTGACCCACATACGTGCACCCTTTTTTCCAACTAGACATTCTTGGAACGCAGTGTTGGTTCAAGAACTTGTTGGGTCAGCGCGAACATTATTGCTACAGACATATTATCGTGACTAGGGAGGAATGAATTAAAATACCAGAAATTAATTTGCGATTTATTAATTATCACTGATTCATTAACTATAATATGTTCAAAGTCATTTAACACTATTAATCTTAACACTATTCTTTAAATTACACTATTTCGCAATCACACTCAAATGCCTATAAATATGTTATTATCGTATTTAAGATTCACTAGAAAATTCCGTCCGATCATCACGAATTAATCGCTTATTATTTCGCCAATTGGGTAAGTACTTCGCTCGATTATTCACTCCGGTTTATCTCTTCGATTCCCTCACGACTAGCCACATGTGGCATCGTCGTGCGCACCTTCGCGTATTTTGCGGCCGATTGTAACTGTCAACGCGATAACAACTACAAATCTTGCGCCGCGGCCGGCCCTGTATTTATATCCAAAAATGCTGGTTTCGAACCTCCTAGATATTTCTAATGTTTAGGGAAACATTCTCGTCGCTTTTAGGCGTTTGTGGACGTTTGTAGGATTACCCTAGATTTTTCGATAGTGTGATTTATGACAAGTGACATAGTGCGTTAAGTCATTTTAGCATCTCGTTACAGTATAAATATATTAATTTATATTAAAGAAAACTTGTTATTATTGTGAAGTTGCAATTAAGGTCAAAATATTTTTTTTAGTTAACTTACCATATTCTCGTGGTTAAATTGGATATCTAGGTTCGTTGGTTCGAATCCTCGCGACAGTTAAAATATTTTTTCGTTAATTTGTTTTTTCTGTACGTCTTTTCCAAATGATCAATTAAAATTTGTTTAATACATTAATTACTTTCTCTGTTCCCGATGCTTGGGAACGCAATAAATGGGCAATGTCGGGCGGGACTTTGACACGCCTTTACGAAACTTTTGTATTTTTATTGCTTTGAACAATTTAAAAAGGAATATTATGATTTACATCACGTTGCACCTGATTATACTATATTATCGCAAGGTCCTTTTTTCACCGCAACATGCGGAAGTGTATTCGAATGGTGTTCGATTTGTTGCTTTTGATCGACCATTTTTTGTGCCATAAATCGAGAAAATATTTATTTATCCCCGCAATGTGTACATATGTTAGCTTAATCGTATTAAATCCGACACATCTAAAAGTGCCTGGTTTCTCGGTGTCTAACTGACTGACTTTAGACTACACATGCTCACCACATCTGTCCTTATGACAGAGGAAATTTTCAATTTAGAACATACTCTGAGAAACAGATTTTGCTCTCATGGATAATAAGAATAACAAGATTGTTATGATTGGTGATTGTTATCGTAGCGTACCATAGATAGGATACACTTTTTTATGTGAGGGTAACGTATCTATGAAAAACGTCAATATTTCTAATATTATAGCGGAAATATGAGCTTTAATTTAATATTTGAATACTTTGGATGAACGACTTAATAAATGTATATAAAGCAAACTGATTTCTACAATTTTTAAAATACATACTAGTGATGGTGTTTAACTGTATACTAGTGATGTTATTTTAACCGGAGATATACAAACCGTTATTTGATAATCCAAGTTGGATTGTTTGTTTTTTTGGCTACCTCTGAATTTTGTTCTTTTATTTTATACTAGCTGATACATTGTCTTGAAATAGTAGAAACCCCCTACGTTGTCCGCCGTGAAAAAGTACCTCTCGTAAGTCATTTACTGTGCCCTTAACACTTTTCATCTCGCTAGGGTGAAACAAAGCTAGTTTACAATACTATACAGTAGTGATGGAATTGTAACCATAACCATTATTTGAACACACTTACCGTTATTTCAAATTTGTTCCTGGTTCCATCCATGATTGAAACTGTCAACAGTTAAAAGAATGAATAAATAAATATAGTTTGATTTAAAATTGTATAAATGTATAATATTTATTTAGTAATTATTCACAGTTATTTAACAAAATTATTTAAGGTTTAAACGAAATATATACTTGTGAATATTTAACTTGAAGTTTACTAGAAGGATGAAGCCCAATATTTTAGTTGCTTTGGATGTAACATGGTCGATGTATCTGTCGAAAAGTCATTTGGAGTCTAGTACAATTCTAAGGTCTCTGATTTCGGATGTCTTGAAAAGGGGTTGATTTTTGAGAGAGCAGGGGAAGTTTATGAGTCTCTTATTTCTGGTGAACTGTATCATAGAGCATTTGTTTGTGTTTAGTTGAAGGTTGTGATGGGTGCAGTAGGCGTCAAGGCGGTTCAAGTCGTCTTGTAGTTTGAGACAGTCCTCTATGTTATTGATGGGTGTAAAATGCTTTAGGGTTTCTGGAATACCATACCAAAAATAGTCAAAAAGTTCAAAGAGAGAGAGAGAGAGAGAAACTACTCATTATTGTAGCGTCTACACCAAAATTAATTTTCCAACACCCGTCATGTGTTGAAAACAGCCTAGAACAAACATGTGGCAACTAGACGTGAATATAATGACATCAATCTCCAAGAATAGCCGTAACACCAGAAGCAAGTCAGCCTGCAGCTGTAATAAAACAAGGCTTTATTCATTTTTGATAGTTGTAAGATCAAACTGGTTCTGAGACAGGAGCTCACAAATAAGGCAATAATATTATGGTTGATTTTAGTCAATTGCACATTGTTCGTTTCTGTACCACTGGCTCCAGCCACGCCCGTGAATTTCTACTGTGGAGTAATGTGCCTCAAGTGGAATAGGAATTGCCTCATTGATCTGTAGTAAGACGTACGGGGCAGAGTTGCTTGATTAAATACATAACAGGGAGATAAATTAATGTTTAACATTGTTGCATTAATTAAAATGACAGTTAATAATAATAAAAATGATGATTATTTATATTAACCCTGGAGTCCCAACCTTGGCGTCCCAAAAAAATATTTTGATCATGTAATTTGATATTCAGGTCAGGCTTGAGAAAATATTGTACGTGTGACATCACCAGAAATCGATCCGGGAACCTACAACGTATTAAGTCAGCACCATGTATATTAGACTACGAGGGCTGCGTTTAGTCTATTCATCTTTTAAATAGGTAATTGAATGTCTTCAATGTGATGTATAAAAGATATCAATTTTAATGATTATTAATAAAATTACTTTTATTTTCTTTCTTTTCATATTTTGGAAATGTCCGTTTCCTTATTCAGGTGAGTGAAAAGAGGGTTGTTTGTCTGGTGAATTTGTTGTGAATCCATTGGAAGTGGAGTAGGTATCTAGTTGGCGAGAGGTTTATACTACCCTTCTACCACCACTTAGTAACCCCTTTCACTTCCACTTGACCCGCAAACCAAATACCATACACAAATACTTCAGTGTTATTTTAATTTTTTTTAAATTTTATTTTATTTCAACGGTTTACATCTATTACAATAAAAAGATCTTATACATAATACTCACCTGAGGAAATAAACGTAAATAAACGAGAAAGTAGGGTTAGCTTACCCGCGCGGCTTCGCGCGCGTAGATTTTTAGTAACTTTTAGTCATATTTTATCAGTTTGTGTATTAATTAACCTTAATATATAGGTGTAATATGTGTTTTAACCTTAATATAAAAATATAAATTAACCTTAATATACATGTCATCGTGGATGTTTTTTATAGAACTTTAAGAGTTCTACAACTTTTTGTAGAAATTATTTAAATATCTCTTAACATTAAGGCAGCGTTCGTAAAAAACGCATTGCTCGACAATTTTTTCGTCGACTTTAGTTGTAAAATAGGTCATCACAAAAAGTCCTTTTATTTTAACGGGATAATATATAACCTATGTCCATTCTGAAAGTTCATTCTAAATATTGGTGAAAGAATTTTTGAAATCAGACTGTTCAGTTCAAACTTATAAATTTACAAACATTACCTCTTTATATATTAGTATGGATTTATTAATTTTTAAGCTTTTTTCAATACACTGACTTCTTTAAGTGTGGCGTGTTCTACACTAGTGGCGTATAGATGCAAAAAAGTCACTATCCATATGGATCCTAAAGGAAAGTGGCGCCTTTGCGTCTGTACGCCACATATACGGTTATTGATCGCTGTCATGTTTACCTAAGGACTTTTCGAACCATTTTTTTGTGTGCAGACGTATCCTGGATATTTTGCTAGTCTTTTGTGTTTCTAAGGTGATACCATTTTTTAGAAATACATATGTATGAATATGTCAATACAAAATTAAATAAATATGTTGAATGTCTAAAATTGGTGAATTGACGCTTATTATATAAATCTCTACCCGTATTACGATACGGGCAATGATACGTCATTGCCTAAGATTTTTCGCTCAGATATGGTTAATCATATGTTCTCATGATATGGCTCAAATATTGCTGTAACAATTTATTTTCTTTACGCTTCTGTATTGTGAGAGTGTCATAAGCCCTATCAATCATTTTTGGTAGCCGTCTATTGATTGACAGATAAAATATATTAAATCGTTTTAGAAATATAGAAATAAAAAAAGTGTCAATGATTCCATTTAATATAATAAAAATACTTAATTTTAAATAAAATGGTTTGTTAATAGAATTTCACGGGTATTCATTAAGAGTCAAACAAATACATGCCTAAAATAAGAAATAACGCAAAGAAAAATAAATAATAAGCGAGAATAAATACCGAGAAATTAGCGAAGCTAATCTACGCTCGCAAAAATTGGGTAAAACCGTTGAGAAAAACCCGTAAAACCTCACACCAATTTTATATTGTTGATTAAGAATAGACAGTGAACTTTGGGTAGCAAAACAATAATTACATTAAACTGAATGCGTTGGAAATAGTATTTGTGTCATGTACAAGATGGAGTAAAGAATGAACATATTTGAATCTAATGCAATTTTGAAGAGTGTTTAGAATTGCGTATTTTCATCAAGCATTCGTTAATGACAACAATGTATAACGTAATAATTTTTCAAAACAAAATGGTATTGTGTCGCATTTTTTCGCGCGGCTTATTGCTTGTGTTGCGTACTAATAGACTTGGAAACGTCAGAGAGCGTGACCGAGATCCAACAGTAATAAGTAGTTGAAAATCAAAACCTACCCAACTCCATGAACTATTTTTTTGGCTAATCAAAGATAAAAGTTCCAGATCTTGTTTATGACTTGAATACGATGATTTTTAACCATCAATAACTTCAGATTGTGTTAAGTATACTTAGACTTAAAATATCAAGTAGTTGGGTATATTTTGATACTCAACGACTTAGTTGTTCGTTGGTTATATTTGTACACTTCCTGCTGTTTTATTAGATCTTCATGGAATTCTTAGCATCCGTGAAAACTGTAAAAATTGATTTCAAGACGTTTCTGAAGATGTAATAATACGAACGTAGGATCGTAATGATGATATTTGGAGCAAAGACGCCACCAAGATTTAGATATGGATTTCGATGAACCCTTAATAATAACATAACCTTACCTACAATAATCCAACACTGTTCAAAATATCAAGTCATTACGACTGAGGTAGGCTGGTCATCCATGCGTTTTTTGGATTGGAAGAAAGTTGTTGAAGCAATTTGATTTACTGACCAGAGGAATGTTGGTTGGACGGTCGATCGGAAAGGAATTGCTTAAGGCGAGTAGGGCCTACGCCATGTTTTGCGCCATTGATCATCCACTTCTTCTTCATGTTCCGTATTTGACCAAATTTTTGTATATTGTTTTATTTTTTGCAAGTTCATCCATAGTTTTGACATAAAACTACTTTCTGAGGTTACGCAACCAAAATAACCTCTTTTTACCTCTTAGGCGGTCCCTCGTTATGAGGGTGACATCTGCCATGGAGAAACCGCATACTTTTTAATTTTTTTAAATTAGTTTTTTTTTTAAATACAAATCTTATATATTTACATATTTGATACATAAAAAATTTAGGCACATAAATTTTTTTATCATTGTTATTTATTTTTTATTTTTATCAGTTATTTATTACTTTATTTATTATTTTTATCATTTATCTCTCCAAAAAGAGACTAACTCTTGTGTCTGGAGAGGGAGTTACACTTTTATACATAATATATGATAATAATTAATGCATAAAGTAAAGTAAATAGTCAATAATAATATATATATATATAATATATATATATATATATATATATATCCTTTCACAAGTTGTGCAAATGGGCAGGGGGATTCGAGGGATGGATCTTATATTTTAATATGCAGTTTTCTTTTAATTTTCAGTTGTTTTTTACTCTCGCGGATAATTAATGCGTTTTAATATCGTTACAGTGCTAATGTGGCAACCCTAAGGTCTTTAGCAAACATGATAATATTAAAATAAAACTGTAATTTTAACAGCACTTATTACAGTATAGGTAAAACGTCAGCATAATTGTTTAAATTAAACGTGGAGTATCCTGGTACTCCAGAGTATACCAAATAAATTTATAAAATAAAGTTAGTAATCCGTGGTTAAATACTTATACGTGATTTATTCAAAAAGAGTCATCTTGATGGAATAAGATATTAATTAACAAATAAATATTATTACTATATAAAGTAATGCAAATTATGTATATAGTGCATCTACTTAATGGTAATATTATATATTACATATGTATGCGCAATAAATATATTGATTGCGCATCTACATATGTACATGTTTACATATTTAAATGAAGAACACTTGAGAATTAATAAATTAATTTAAATATAATTAAAAAGAACAAACATTGTTTTCACCACTTATTTGTCGAAAATACTAACATGTTTCGGGGCCAATGGTCGCTTTATCAGGATACAATATGTAATAAAAATTAAAAATCGAAGTATAGACAAAAAAAAATATATGGGAGATGAATAAATAATCAAGTACTCAAATGAAAACAAATTAAAAATATAACTATTTGTAAAAAGGACCTGGATAATTCTAATATTCAATTTACTATTAACACTTTTTTTCTCTACCAAAATTTCTAATTTATCCAATTGTAAACCTGTATAATTTGTGGGTATGTAAATGTTGTAACTCTTCATCGACAGTCAGCTTCATCGACAGTCATCCAGAGGAAGACCAAAAAACTCCTGGATGACTCAATGCTTCAAAATACTACAGATGGCCTGGATGAAAGCGATACCCAGAACCGAAGAAGATAAAGAACGAGAAGTGTCGACCCCAATAGTCCACTTGGGCAATGAATTGGGACAGTGCAAGGAAAAAAAGTAAAAGTTGAGTCAAAACACCCAGGCTTGAGTGAATCACATAAATTAATTGTGACCTCACAGGGAATCAAATCCGGAACCCTCGGTGTGAGAACCAGTGTCATACCCACTGGGTTACGAGGGCCGCTTTTTTTTTACTTACTGCATCAATTTTTTTTTACTAACTGTATCAATTTTTTACTTACTGTTTCAATTATTATTTTTTTACTTACCGTATCAATTTAATTATCGTACTTTAATCATAGTCCTGTATCGTTCTTTTATTTGCGATATTTAGGACACTGTATCAATATTTTTGCCAATTTTTTTAAAATTCTTGTTTGTCTAGTGTACCTACTGTACACGCCTAATTGCTGTGAAGGACACGTGCCAATGGTCCTTCGGGTCCATCGAACCTCGCAATTTATCCACAGCCTTCACAATTTGATTCTGGCTCGGACCTACATTATTCTGGCAATAGCTACTTACATGATAGATTGCAAACAAGGAGACTTGAATATGATATTTATTACTACAATACCCAAATTAATGGATTTATTCAGTAACATGAAACAGGACTCGATGAAATAATTGAAGTCCTAATCAATATTGTGTATAGCTAATTGGCTTTGGGTATGGCTGTGGGTGTTGCTTGCAGATCTAAAGGTCGAGGGTTCAAGCCCCGCACCCGCCTACTAATAGTGAGAATTATTTTCATGAAAATATTGAAATTGTTTGTATAAAATAATAAAAACCGGATTGATCCTCATTATTGATCCGATTGATCCGGATTATTGTAAAATATATCTTAATGCTGAATGTCACCAAATTGCTCACTTGATATGTTGCAACACTTTATTATCTCTATATCACATATCTGTATATCACGCTTATACGCAACAATTATCTATATATCACGCATATACCTATGCAACATATGCTACCTATACAATTTTTCTAACAGATTCAAATCAAATTTAACTTTTGCAAGACACTTCTTGGGACTCTGCGCAAACAAGGACGCTTGCACCCTTGCTATTATAACTCCCTTATCATAATGTTAATGTGTATAATATTGTCACAGGTTATGGTAGTGTAAAAGAAATAAAAACACTGAAAATTAATTAGCGATTTATTAATAAGTGATTAATTAATTATAAATTAAACTATTTCGCAAATTGTCACTCTTCTATGAACACTTCATTTAACACTAGCTAGAACATTCCACCCAATTCCCGCACGTAGTAGTCGCATTAGCTCAGTCGCTCACTATCAGTAAGAACTCGCTCGATTATTTCGCTTAATATCTGTCGCCCCGAAATTCCTCGACTGGCCGTCGCGTCGTCCCGCGCTTACTGCACACCTAAAGAAATGTAAAACTAGACCCGCTATTTATACGCAATCACGTTGGTTTTTCGAACCTCCTAGATTATTCTAGTGTTTAGTATTATGTTATCGTCATTTCCAGACGTTTGTAGACGTTCTCCGAATGTTATAGATAGAACAACATAGATAGAACCTGTATGAGCTGGCTTAAGTATTCTACACAATGCAACGTCCATCAATTCCGTCGTAATACCATCCACACATTATCAAAATTTTTAAAGTTCTATATATAAGTTAGAATCAAGAACCTTTCACACATTACTCTATATATTTTTTTTAAGTCGAGTTTTTACGCAATATTCCCTTTAACGTACCTATATATGATATTCTTTCGAATTATTACATATCTACTAGAATACCCTAAAAATCAATATTTTAAATTTTTAACTCCTATCATGTACCAGCAAAATAAATATAATCAAAATATGTTTATTTTCACCAGTTTTATATATATACTATCATATATTAGTTATCCTGAAGAGAGAACATCGTTCTCGAAACATATCGATGTGTGGCATTTCATACCACAATACATATCCATCAATCTAGGCCACACACACACACACATACATGGCAAGAATGGCGCATAAGTAGATCGAGACACAAGCAGGGTACACGAGCCGTCTACAGGTCATTGCAGTCAGAAATTCCGACGATTCATCCACACACACGCACAGCTACAGTTCAAGAAAGTTCTTTGTTCGGAAAACTTTAGAAAAAAGGAAACGTCCTATACGGGCATGTCAGTCTCCCAGGACCCCCGGCGTAAGCCGGAGGCTCTCGCCCTTCGATTTTTCGATATCTATCATTGTCTTTTTAATTGTACTCGTGTATAACCTGTAACTGTCTTATCGAGATAATAAAATCATCAAGCCTTCTACGACTTTGGAGAATCCTGTCACACGACGGGTGGTGAACCTTAAATGCAGTTTCTCCAAATCCGTCACTCATCCAAAACCCCCCAAAATAAATTAAACTATTAAAGTGGTGAAAGTATAATTATTTTGATTTTCTTTAATTAAATCAATATGTCACCACAAAGCGTTAACCTTCTTTAAGAGGAACAACTGTTGTTTTAAAAGTTATTAAATTGAATTGAATTGAATAAACCTAATATTAATCTGATTGGCCATAAATATTTATAATATATTTTATTGACCAGATTTCTAAAAATATAAGTCATCCAATTTACAAAACACTTTTCAGATTGTTAATCATCTTGTTTATCAGGAAATCATAAATTACCAGTATGCATCAGATTCCGCAGAAATTCGAATAAAATTCAGATTACAAAACCATTTTTTACGGTATCCTTAGCGTAATGATGAATCTAAGACCAAAAATTGGATCCTGCTCGTTGCGCTTGGCTTAGCACCCGCTATTCACCAGGTCTAAGCAATAATTACTGCAACTTCTTTTCTACTCTTTGACAAAACAGTTTTTTGCCGAAGCAACCTTGGTTTGGCAATAAATCCCCAGACACAATGACATTCCAAAAACTTAAACACGCGTCAAACATTGTCAACTTGAATATGAGTTATATTTTGGGTAGTTGGAAAGTCAAATTGGCATGGAAATTCCGTCATATGGGGTACTTGGTTATATTTCTGATAGCCAGAGTGTCAAATTGATTTCAAACCTAGGAAAAATAAGTAATTGCATGACTTACGTTATTTCAGACTGCTAGGAAGCGTCAAACTTCGGCAAATTGAGTACATAGTTTAATGGCCAGCGAGTCAAATGCTCAATACATCATCTCCAAAAATCACTCTATTCTAGAGGATAAGACAGAATATCTGCAGAAAAATTGACAAAAATTATTCTTAATTTGATAATGGTTTTGATACAAAATTAATAGACGTAATATTAAATAAAAAGTATAAGAAGTCTTTTAAAGCCTTTGTTTTCCAATATTTGGTACTGAAAAACATTGGAGAAAATTTGTATTTATAAATAATCAAATTTCAAATTCCATAGTTGAAATATCCCAAATTTTATTCAACCAGCTTTATATACTATTAATAAATTTAAAAAATACATATTAAATAATAAGGAAAAGGATAATTAAAAAAAAACGGGTGTTTAAAAATTCATTTGTAATGATTGTGATTATTTTTATATGGGAAAAACGTGTAGAAATTTTGAATTTAGAGTTAAGTAACACTGAAGGTGTTTAAGTAGCAATAATTAGTCTGAATTCCCTAACCGTCTGGCTGTGGATTATTCTTTTGATATTAATAAGGGTTTGCAAATTTTACATAAAAATTATACAGAATCACAGTTTTATAAATAAAAAATTTTGGAAATAAGAAAAAGTGTTAATAGTAAATTGAATATTATAAATAACTAGGTCCTTTTTACATATAGTTTTCTTTTAACATACATTAAATTTGTTATTATATTAAAAAGTACATCTTTATTATTCATTTTCCATTTATAATTTTTATGTTTTAATTGTATATACTTTGATTTTTTTAAAACTTGTTAGAATACAATTGTATCCTGACGAAAGGGCCATGTGCTCTGAAACATGTTGATATTTTTCAGTACAAAAATGGTGAAAACAAAGTTAATTTTTATTTAATATATAAATATTAATTTATTTATAATTAATAAAAATGAACTTTGTTTTCTCCACTTATGTATTGAAAAATATCAACATATTAGGATATAATGTAAATAAAAAATAGAAGCAGAGACAAAAATACATATACACATACAAATATGTAGTATATGTATTTCAATACATTAGTGGTGAACACAAAGATAACTTTTATTAATTATGTTAATAATGTTACCATAAAATTATTTTGCTCTTTTTGAAGAATTTTTTTTTTGTAAAATAGATAGGTACCTACATACCTACAATGAAATTATTTTATCATAAAAATAAACAACAAAAAAAAAAAGTTTATGGAAGGAATATTTACATCTGTTAAATGCATATTCGCCATATTGGTATACTATAATGCATCACCTTTGTTTACATGTATATGAAATTATTTCAACTTGTGATGGAAGTTTAATTAGAAGTAGAAATTTTTGTTAAGAATAAACTATTTGAAATATGTAGGTAGGTAATGCTATACTACATTCCTGTTCAAATTCAAGAATTAAATTTTTTTTAAATGCTCGTATTTTGAGAAGTTTCTTTCGTGAAATTTTTTTTGTGATCACAATATATTGT
Source organism: Agrypnia vestita (assembly GCA_016648135.1). Taxonomy (NCBI): domain Eukaryota; kingdom Metazoa; phylum Arthropoda; class Insecta; order Trichoptera; family Phryganeidae; genus Agrypnia; species Agrypnia vestita. Next base: position 53,940 of record JADDOH010009244.1, on the reverse strand, counting down.
GCCGTTTAACAACGAAGTATGTATTGTGATGTAGGTTCTTAATTGATGAATACTGTGTTTATATTATGTCTAATGCCTGTATTTAAATGTGCACTATTTTAAGAAAAATAAATAATGATGCAACGTTTGTTTCTATATTTACAATAAGGTTATCAAAAAATACAAACCGTATATAACGCGCATTAGAAATTAACAATTTGGTAAATAAATTTCGCTCGATAATCTAAGCAATCTGGAATCAAATACTAAAATGATTTAATGTGTTCGACTACCTTGATTTTTCAACAAATCCTTTGTTTAGAAACTCTAAAATATGAACACAAAATTACAAATTACGTAACCGCACGAAATTATATACTGAAACACGTTTCCCCGTACTAAACGCGTTTTGATTTTGAATACATATCATTAATGTTGCAACGTTGAAATTATTAGGAAGGAATTTAATAGCGGTTATCTCGCTAAGTAGGTACTCCCTCGATGTCACGTGGCAATACTGTTTTAAAAGTAGACTTTCTATGGTGTAGCACAAGACGTAAGCTTAATACATGTGACGATTAAATAATTCTCTAGACATAGTGTATTTTAATTTTTCTGGTGCGCGGTATGACCTATCTACTAGTTACAATGGGTTATAAGCTTTTAGGTTTCGTAACACACATATCAAAACGATTTTCGAATGAGAAGTGCATCGAGCAAATGTACAATTTCATTATTCATATAAAATTGGAATATGGAATGGCAGTTTAGAGCCTATACCAAAAGAAATACCCTGACATGATTGAGCAAATTCAAAAAAAATTCTTGCACTACTTATACATGTGCAGAACAGGAGAATATCCTACTTTCATGAACCATGAAGTACTGCTGAGGGAATGCAACTACCGCAGCCTCGAGTCGCGCAGACAGGAGGGCCTAGTCATGTTGGGGGTTAAAAATTTAAGAAATATAATTGATGCTCCGAACTTGCTAGAGAATTATGCCCTGTTTGTACTAAATAATTATTTGCGAAATCGAGGTCACACGCTATTTCATGTCCCAAAATGCAAAACGGATGTGATGAATAAGCACACCATAACGCGTAGTATGCAACTCCTAAATGAACTGAGCGATCATGTCGATGTATTCAATGATAGCATTGAAAGCATCCAGCAGATGATCACTTCCATATAGGTATTCACTCCAAGTTGTAACTTGTATTGTAAATGGAGCAATCTGTAATGCAATTAAAAAAAATCTAAGAGTTCAACTTGTGGCCATTACATTCAGTCGCATTTTCAATGAACATTGGTTTATAAAATCACAATGATGATGAACCGCGTCACATGTCATGTGCAGAATTTTATTTTAATTTCAGATGACAATCTTTAGTTTCGCGGAAAATAAGAACGATACATATATTTTTTTATGCATATTGCAAATATATTACAATGATTTTAATAATAAATAAATAAAAAAATAATAAATAGTAATAATATTGATGTGACACGAATACCGTGTTCGCATCTCTATTTAAAAAAAAAAAATTAAAACTGTGTTATTACATTTTTATACGACATTATTTTTTTAATTTTTTTAAAATTTTTTATTATTTTTTTTTTATTAGAGACACTAACAGGATAATAGGCACATGATACTCTGATAATAAACATTATAGTGAAGACTGTGCCCATTATCCCAATTACAAGTGTCTTCGGCACGCTCTAGTAACATGTATTTTTGCAATTAATTATATTTTATATGTACATTTATGTGAATTGTATATTTTGTGTTTGAATGTAGTGCGATTAGTATTTAATGAATGATTGATTTAATGGATCTATAGGTTCATGTTATCGTTTATAAAATGGATGTTGTGTATGAGTGAGTTTTTGAACGAAGATAAGGTAAGGTACTGCAAGAATATCAGCGTCAATGTTAGGGTCAGCACAATACAAATTATATGTGCGACACAACCTTGTGATGGGAGAAAAGTAACCGACATTATTAGTGTGCTGGCTTATTCTGAAGAACTCCGGGTTTCTTATACGGGGTTTAACATGCAAATTTATATCAGAGAGAGAGAATCAATAGCTCCGCTGAGAATCTTGTGTAGCACAACGAGATCGGATATTTTCCATCGGGACTCAAGTTTGTGCATCTTGAAAAAGGCAAGTCGATCTTCGTAGCTGTGAAGGTTGTTGCGTTGACCAGCTTTGTGTGACAAAATACGTATAAACTTTTTCTTCACTCTCTCGATTCTCGTAATATGTAATATACTCCCCATAATATGAGCCAATAGCTGGAGCTTATGGGAAGAGTACTTATTTACAAACCGAATTAAAGTACAAGTTTTTATTGAGCAGAAGTAGTAGTTTTTATTACATAGAAACCATTTGAGACATGTGGGTAATGCATCGCTGTTCAAAATTTAAGGATTTGATTGACTTCTTTCTTAACCTTTTCGTATTTTGAAATGTTTCTGTCTTGAAATTTGTTTTGATACAACAATGTACCATTTAACTCCCAAGTATTGTATAGTGGTGTTATGCCATGGTTGGTCTTATAATTAATATTTTTATTTGCTCTTTTGTTCTATAGGATTCATTTATGGGGATTTATTTATAAACACAATTACTGGATTTGTCCTCTGATTATTATTTAATTAAGATGAATCATAGAAGTCTCAGAGAAAAGAAAATATTTTTATGAGATACGTGTATGGAAGTCTCTTATACAATGGACTAGGGCTTACAACCTGTATGACCTGGCTTAAGTGATCATTCTACACAATGCAACGTTCACCAATTCCATCAAAAGGAAATCCACACTTCAATTATAAAGTTTTTGAAAATGAAGAGGTACCATCTGCGAAATCTGTGTATACTGTTTCATGGGAAAGGAATACAGATGTCTCTTGCAAGTCCAATCAAATATACGGTTCACACAGTTGGAACATAATATAACATTCAATCATTAATTTTAACCAATAAAATATATTTACTGAGTTTTTGTTATAATAAATTATATTTTTTTTTATAAAAATGGAACATTTTTTTATAGATGTTATGTATAATGTTGGGTTGATTATTAGTTACACAAATATTATTTTATTTTATATTTAGCGACCATTGCAATAGTGCGCCAAATTGAGGGTGAAGAGTCAAAAAACTGTAAGTATATTGAGATTGAAACTTTGATGAAAAATATCAAAGTTATAAATGTATTTTAGTTCGATGAGTATTAAAGTATTAAATAAATCTGCTAGTACTCTCAGAAAGTAGAAGCAAATTGTCACACTGTTGTATAAAATAGTACACATATCGCATCTTGAAAAAAAAGCGACAATATTTTCGAACGCAATTTAAAAAAATAATTGTGCATTGCACTTATATTAAAATTATAACAGTGAAAAAGAAACACGAGCGTTGTCAATATATATATTTAAATAATTATATTCTGTAATTATTTCTGGTATGTCGATTGTTTAGGCGTCAACAAGTTTTTGCCGAGTGTAATTAGGTGTCGTATATAAAACACATAGGCACAATGCAGAAACGTCAACTCTGACCCGTGACATTTGAAATGGACAAAGCGCGGTTACCGTCGATGAGAAAAGATTAGCGAGTGAGCCAAGGTTATTCTGCGCGGAGATCAATATTTTCTATGCACGTAGTTTAGTTATTATTTGTTTTTTAATTATCAGCCATTGTTCTGCTGTCGCTGGAATGCCGTCGCGGACTTTCGGAGCGGTTTTCCGCATTTGTAAATTAGTATTGCTGCCGCATTGCAGAGCGGAACGCCCCGCGACAGGACAAAAAAGTTTAAAGATGAAACTACTGATCTGTCTGGAATAAAAGAAGTGCATTTATTTTCTTCGAAAAGAACATCATTCATTTCTGCAATAAAACGAAATCTGATGGCGAAATTTATATCTGCATGAGAATATCAATACCGTTTGGGTACCCAGATACCCTGGGTAGTAATCAGAGGACTTGTTTAAGGTCATATGGAATACTTATTATAAAAATAAAATTACACAAACTATACATAAATCCCTTTAAAATAATGGGGATCAGAGTGGAAAAAAGCATCAAGGGTTTATGAATAAAATTATTTTAAATAATTAAATAAATAAAATTAAAAAAAATGGTTACCCGGGTGCCCTGGTAGTAACTTAAGGGTTAATAAAAAGAAAGTTTTTTTCACCACTTATGTATTGAAAAATATCAACATGTTTCAGAGCCCATGGCCCCTTTGTCAGGATACAATGAATACTAACAATTTAAAAAGCAAAAATCCTACTAACATGAAAAGAAATTTAAAAGATAACAATTTGTAAAAAGGACCTGGTTATTTACCACATTCAATTTACTATTAACACTATTTCAAGATTTGAATAGACTTTTTAACGTTTTTAAAAAAAATATATTTTCGATTTGATAATACTATTTAAAAAAAAAAAAGGTTTAGCTGTAGGTTCAAGTATCAATCCTTTAGCGGTGGATATATTTTTAAATAATTTAGAGAAAATAATTTTTAATAGTTCTGTTATTAAAATATGTATTTTTTTGAAAAAGATGATTTGACAAGATGTTGATGACATTTTATGTCTTTGGACTGGTACTGAAATACAACTACACACTTTGGTCATCGTAATCCGAACGTCGACCCTTTTCTGACCTTTTACTAACTTTGATGCGACAAAAACCAATCGCTGCATGCCCTTTCTCTAATGGTTTCTTTGCCGAAAAGATCGCGAAATGACTCATTAGCTGTTCACCCTTGTTCAAAGTGGTGCAACAAAATGTGGCATATACGAGTATGCGTAACGTGTATGGTTTTGAATGTGGATTTTAATTTCTCAACCTTTGAAAAGAATTATATTATTACAAATGTAAATTTAAATTCTAATTAATTCAACGCTTCGAAAATAGAAGGAATATATACATCAACCCAATACTTGATACCAAATTTTACATTGTTCCTCTTTAGAACCCTTAAGAGTAAAAAGAGTAAAACAATAATACCATCTCTCCTTTCTTTAACCGCCCCACCTGCACTATGATATAATTAAACAATTTTTTTATATACGAGTATATGTCCTGAATTTTCATTACCAACTACGAAATCCATGTATACTATTTCAGGAGAAGGACTAGAGATGTCTCTAGCATAGTCCAATCAAATATACGGTTCCCAGTATAATGTAATTGAAATATATATACAACTTTAAAAAATTGATAATGTGTGGATTTTCTTACGATGGAATTGGTGAATGTTGCATTGTGTAGAGTGATCACTTAAGCCAGCTCATAAAGGTTGTAAGCCCTGGGTCATCGTATATGAGACTTCCATATGCGTTTATCACATAAATAGCCTTGTCTCTGTGAGACTTCTACAATTTATCTTGATTGATATTATTGTAATCCATATCAAATTAAATTGAAAATTCCATTCCAAATTGAAATCCACGCCATCCATTTCAAATTTTGCGTAGATACTCTTTAGGACTCTGAACTTAACCTTGGGTCACCTGCAAGGGATGGATGAGCACTCAGCAGACTGGATCACAACTCACTGACTGCGGTTGTCTTGAGAGTCTCACGAGGTCGTGATGAAATTTACAAGTTGTTCAAATACTTTGAACGAATCTACAAATTAGATAATAGTGCTAACTTTGAATCTACGAAACAACTCAATTTGCAGTACAGCATGATTCAGGTAAATAATTTTCCCGCTCGACCGACAACTCCCTTGTTTATACAATTACACCAGACCACGTGACGCAATAATTGGTTTACTTCAACGGCGGGCCAGCCTTATCAGGCTTTTGCAAATTTATCGGAAGGGCGTCACCCGCGCCGAACAAAGACGGCAATTATTGCTCTCAGGTTGGCAGAACCGAGAGGCGCGGCAGGAATTTGAATATCGAATTGTTATCAAGCGTTTAGTTCTGCGTCCGCCCACCAGGTGCACCGTGCTGCCACCTGGCGGCGGTCGGTGCAGGCGGGTGCATTTGTGCTTGTTTTGAACCGTTGAGAAAATGACATATTTTGTGGAGCTGCTTTTGCTTACGAAGTGAAATGTGGTAAGAATCATTTTTAATGTGTAAAAAAGTAACCCATAAAAACCAAGTTTTTATTATACTCCCTTTCTTTGTAAAATATAACAACAATCAAAGACGAATTAAAACATGTAACATAACACTAAACTTACAGTAATTTTATATATTTCTAAAATATCAGATGTTTTGAACTTTGATAAGACACTTAATGAGCTAATTAACAATTACAGGTTAGTTCCTACCTAAATTGTAAGTCGAAAATGTTCAAGCAATAAGTTAAAATTTTGAAGTACCCTGTACCATATATTAAAAAATCTTCTTCTTCTTCTTTTATTAGATCCTTGATCTATATTGACACTCGGTCCTGGTCTAGTGACGACGTCCAGTTCTCTCTCCATCTCTTTGGTGGTCTTCCTGGCGGACGGCGCCCCTCTGGAATCCCGCACATCTGGGAAGTCTTGTCTGGTCCAATCCCTCGACATGGTCCCTCCAGAAACGCCTTCTCTGCCTGCTCCACCGTACAATGTCTTGTATGTCGCAGGTTTCGTATTGGGCACTCTGAGGGTCTTGCATCGCCGTGGGTCTTAGGGTCTTCGTCTCGGTAGTCCTGAGAAGGTGTTTAGTTCTCACCGTGTCTGCTCTTGCTTCGATACCGTATGTCAGGTACCAAAAATCCTCAAATATTATTTCTCGATTGTGTGGCGTGCCCAAGCAGTAAAAAAATGTAACAAAATAGAAAAAATGTTTTTTTTTCTGAATTGAACTGAACAAGCTTAAAAATTACAATAGATATAGTTTCTTAAAAATAAAGTCGTAATTAATAAACATATAAATTAGTTATTTATCAATGAGATTTTTTTCAGTTGTACATTCGATGACAAATTCTTATATCTGGTTCATATTTTGTCACTTTTAGCAATACATACAACCAACTGGATTCATCAGTCATTATTTTTCTTGAATTAAATTTTATGAAATTCATTTCTGAAAATAATGACTCCCAAGCAATGCAGAAGAGAAAATTGATAATATTGCTCTCGCTAGTTTCTTTAACTCGCTAAACACTTCTGGAATGGCGTTTCATGGTCTCATTATTTCTTATTCTGCATATTTATTAATTATGTTCGTTAATCGATCGCTTTCAATTATTTCCAAATTCCATTATTTAAAAAGATATCTTTGAACTTGGAAATCGTTCGCGTGCCTTCCAATTTCACAAACGTGCCACCTCTGGCACGTGGCACGCGTCCCCTAGGTTCGCCATACCTGCCGTATGTCATGATAGGTCTTATGCGTTTTTTATATATTCTGACTTTGCTTTCTACTAGCATATGCTTATTGACCCATACAGTGTCACTTAAGCATCCGGACATAACCGCTGCTTTGTTTGTCTGCTTTTTGACTTCGTTATACAGATCGCTGTAGCTAGATATCTCCACATTTTATAACCTATTCTTTGAGTTTATTGTGTATTAAAAATTCATTCGCTTTAATACCATTCAAATACAATTATTAAAACCTTACAGAAGTTTTCATCAGAATTTTTTGCAAGGTTTTAATAATTTTATTACACTTGTATTAAAGCGAATGAATTTTTAAATTTACTTTTTTAATTTAATTTAAATATGCTTAAAATACAGATTACACCAAGAATGAGTAAGTCATTCATATAAGCATAATAATAATCGAAATGTATGCTGATGAATTTCATCGCGTTTTATCATCATTCATAATATATCGTTGTTATTATAATTATCTTCATCAACATCGTTTTTATCATTATCACTACCGTTATCATGATCGTCGATACAATCATTGTCTTGATCGTCATTATGAAAATTAACATGATCTTTACCATCACGCTCAATATCATAATAATCGACACATCATGGTCGTCACCATCATTATCATCACCATAAACTCATAATCGTCAGCATCACGATAATCACCACTACAATCATCACCACCATGGACGTCATGATCATCACCATAATACTCATAATCTTCAGCATCACGATAATCAACACTACAATCATCACCACCATGGACGTCATGATCACCACCATAATCATACTCATAATCGTCAGCATCACGATAATCACCACACTACAATCGTCACCACCATGGACGTAACCATTATTATCATCATCACGTTTACTACCACGATCGTTACCATTACTATAATCGCCATCATCATTCAAAACATATTAATTTAATATTATTTCGTAGGTTGATACTGAAAATTACACATAAAATAAAAAGTGATTCACTATGAATATTATTTAACAATAATTTAATTACAGCAGTGAAATGTTTTACATTAATTCATTTATTCTAAAGTAAAATGTCACCAATTATAAAGCTAAATTCAAAATATCAGTACCTATTCTAGCTCTATTCAAAAGATAATAAATTGTAACCGCTTAAAGAATTCCAACACAAGTCTAATATCGTAATAAATAATTTTTCGTAATTCCGAATTTTATTAGAGGGTACAATTGCAAAATAAAACTATTATAATAGATTTCTTTGTGTTCAAATAACATAATATTATTACCCAACGTATTTAATGTTGCGTGAAATTAAGATATGGTTCTGTAATTTAATCGTGTGTGTAACATTTTCGGTTTAGTGCAGACTCTGTTGCAGACAACAATTTGCTTCACAATTATTCGTAATAAAATTAAAAGCAGATAAAAACATGTGATAAGAATGTATTGTAAGATATGTGTTAAGCATTAGCATCTTAATTAGAGACACGATAGATACTTTGTAATCATCATAATTAGCACGCAATAGAAACATGAAGATAGCAGTGTAAGTAAAATGATGAAGACAAGCAGATTTGATGATTGTTAGTTGCTGTACTGATATTTTTGTAGCTAAGATGGACGCTGTTTCGTTTTTAAAAATTTCTGTAAAAACAATTTGTTGTACTATTTTTATTTTACACCATGAAAATGTTCATTTTTTTACCAGTTCTCTCGAATAAACCTAATCAGACTCATAATACAAATTATTCAATACCCAAAAGCTTGTTGATGTACGAAAGAGTTTAATTTAAATGTTTGTTACAACATTACTTTTTATTTTCTAATATTTCTCAATTCTCAATTCTTTATCATTTAAAGTGAAATTTGAAGTAAAAAATCGTTTTACATTATACTTAAATGTCAAACTCTATCAGGGTCATTAACGACATGTTCACGTTAAAAGATAAATATATTAAATATGTTGTTTTTAAAATTAGTAGCAAAAATTATAAGATCATCTTATTGATTATATTTAACCGGATTTGTTTAAAACAATCGTAATAACATTTTATTTATTTTAATTAAACTTCTCTTATTTACAATCAAACATAATAATTTTGTCGTCTCTCCGTCCGTCCGTCTGTCTGCATGTCTGTCCCTGTAACTCGTGTAACGTCCTAATTTCGTTTGAATTCATGGCTAAAAAAACGAAATTAAACAGTCGGAGATGAGGTTTGATCCCCGGGACAGCAAACCCGAAAGCGGCAACGATAGCGATGTTCCTATCGCCGAGCCTGCATTACCCCTCAAAAATACAGTAAACATAGGAAAGACGTAAAGACGAGAATCATTTAATGTTCCGGTCAATCGCCAGGGTTTAGAATAGTACATTTAACTGCCGGCAGTGAAAATATAAAAAAATATTAAAATATTTTGATAAAAGTCGTTATTACTATTTCATACTTATTTATATTCGACACCGGCATGTACAAGTATCGTCATTTTTGACGGATAATACAAAATAATAATTGCTGGTGTAATACAAAAAACAAGAATATATGTAATATAAATTTACACACAATTTAAAAAATCTTAAAAAGTGACTCTAAGGCCGGAGAACCGAACAGACGCCGAAGTGAGCGTTTCTCCAGCGGATCGACCGATGATCCGCTCAGTGTGTTCGCTCAGTAACAGAATATAAAAAATTGTGTAGAAAAATTGAAAATCGATTTGAGATACCAAGTTTTTATATTATACTTAATATTATTTACTATTAATTTATCTTTAAGACACTTTTTATTATTAATTAATATATTTTTTATCATTAATTGTGTATTATACAAAAACTTACATTTATTGATTAGCGATATATATTTATGTAAAATAATTGTGTGTAAAAAAAATTATTGGACTATTTATTGATTTGCGATATTTTTTCCTGAATATTATTTACAATTCATTCTATCATTAAAACATTATTAATTTCTATTTATCATAGAAAGTGTATTGCCTAAAACCTTATTAACCTGGAACTTATTACTAAAATTGTATTTAAGAATTTGCATTTGTTAGAATATTATTCTCGATTTATTTTATCATTTCTTATTTTTCATTTTTCATTATTAATTAACCATAAAAAGTGTATTGTGTAACTATATCATATTCAAATGTTCACAAAATATTCATATTTTGTGCTTTAATGTCGCTATGGAACCATTTATTAGGGTCATTAATGACCCGTTGACGGGCTGTTTGTTAAAAAATAATAACAATAAAAAAATATAAGATAAAAGACTTTACATAAAAGCTATTTTGTGTCTCAGTCAAAACAATTAATCCTAGGTTAAAATAATGACACAGCGTTAAGCAGAATCCACCTTTTTATTACCTTCTCCAAATAATATTTCGTATGGAACCAGGTAATTTATTTTTAACCAGGAAACCACACATTCCAACGTCCGCGATCCACATTTATCTGTGACTTTAGGAATCGTTCAAGTTAAATTAGCTACACCTCTGGTATTTCTTCCGTGTGCAACTGGAAACTACTCTATTTACAGATTCGTTATTATTATTCTCTTTTATTAACAAAAACGGTGCCAATTCGTGCACCGGAAGAACAATCACGGAAGGGTAAAACAATTTCAGATTTCGTCTCAATTTAAAAGCTTACTTGCTAAATTAAATAAATATATTTCAAACTAAACCTAAGTATTAAATATCTTTAGGTTATAAAATTCGATTTGAAAAAATAATCTTGTACTTGAGTAAATGAATAAAATTAAAATTTTGAGACATTTTTATTTGAAATAAAGGTCCAATTACTGTAGCAAATTGCATCCATGAATAAAATTAAAATTTTGACACATTTTTATTTGAAATAAAGGTCCAATTACTGTAGCAAATCGCATCACAAAAACACAGGATTGTGAAAATCACATAGTACACGGAGAATACGGACTCCCCGGTGTGAGAAGCTAGCGTCTGCCACTACGATAGTCGCTATTTAGTTGGTTATACGTCGTACGATATTTTGACTATTATTATAAGATTTACAAATTTCTAAAAATTTAATTATCCAAATTAAAAATTTTCACAGGAATGTGAAACAGATATAAAAATTCGGGAGAAATATGCCTTGCGTATCAGATCCCAATTATAATAAGTTCGTTGTCTTTTTGTCTGTCTGTCTGTTTGTCCCAGTAACTTCGTGTAATGTTCGTAATTTTGTTCGCATTCACGACTGAAAAGACGAAATTAAACGGTCAGAGCTGGGGCTTGAACCCCGGGCCAGCAGACCCGAAGGCGGCAACCATAGCGATGTTTCTACCGCCGAGACTGCATTTCCCGTCAAAAGTAAGTTGGACTTAGCAAAGACGAATCTTATTTAATAAGTTCAAATGGTTTGCATTTAAACGTATTAAATAAGATTGTAGGGCGCACGATATATTTTCTAAAATATATTGTCTTTTAGTACACACTTGATTTATAAACATTTTTTCCGAGGCCATAGATATGGTGTATTGGCAACGGTGCCTGGGCTCTCACCCAGCAGGCTCGGGTTCGGTTTCCGGTACCGGAATATATTTTATATATTATATATAAAAATATATTTTATATATCGTTTTATTTTTGATTTTATATTGATGTAAATTTTATTTATAATATTAATTATGTTGTCGCTAGAGTCAGTGTCATCAATGACCAGTATCGCGTTAATCTTTATGCATAATCATAAGGGTTTAAATAGTACCATTAACTACCAGCAGGGGAAATATAAAAAAAATTCAAATATAAATTCAAAATTATTACGGGCGTTATTTATGATGGATTACAGTAAGTCAATACTAAGAGGAAAGATAGAGGGTTGCTGAGGGGGTGGTAGGAGACATATGTCTTGGCTGTGAAACGTACGAAAGTGGACCGGTGTTAGAGCAGTGCAGGATAGAGAGACTTTTGCTAGAGTGGTCGCCAATATCGGGGGGACCTGATAGGGAACAGAAAGAAGAAGAAGAAATTTCTAAACTTTGATGGTGCACGAATGAAAATAATGATTTTAATCTATGACGTGGTTTGCGAATTTGGAATAGTTATTACTAGTTAAACAACAACGATGCCATTTTAGTCTGATTTTGAGATTTATAGTTTTTGTTTTCCTTCCATTAGAATGATTATTACTTTTATAAAATTTATAAGCGAATATATTGTATTGGTTGTATTTTTTTATGACGTTATACTACTAGATGCATTGGAGGTAAAAAAATATCATACCGGTCAAAATTATTCAAATAAATATTTATTCAGTTTGACTAATGTAATTAATCATATTAGAATATTGACTTAATTCATTAAGATTTATTCAATAATGCCTTAAATATCTAGTTAATATTGCCATGCGCTACGCAGTTGGTTCAAATGATTATGCATTTAATCAATTACATTGGTCGTAGAATACCAATAGTTTCCGCTGCATTTCTAGAATTTTTCGAGGCCTTGGGACCACAGTGGGTCCTGGTCTACCCGAGCGGAACCTGGCTTCGAAAGTGGTTTTTCTAAAATACGATTAAATTGTTAATTGGATGTTTGAGAAGCCTCTTACTGCGTGTTCATGTATTTATCGGCATCTCGATAACTGAAGGTTTCTTCTTTTTCTTCTTCCTAGACCGTAAGTACCATTTAATTGGGGTTTGCCTCCCTTGTCCGCTTTCTCCATTGGCGATCGTCCATGTTTTTGTTTCGTCGTTGGCAAGGTTTAGGGCAAGCTTCATCATAAATATGTTCTTCTTGGAATCTCTGGACATGACCATACATATCATAGTAGACGTCTCTTTTTAGTTTTCTCTTTAATTGGGATGATTTTAAATCTACCTCCTATATACCTAAAGTTATCTACCTCTTATGTCACGATAATTGAAGGCGTTTCTATAATTAGGGTCTATAAAGTACCAGATATAGCAGGCGCGTGCAGTGGGAACATTGCAGCATGACTTTTTTGTAAAAGTATATTTTGAATTTAAATAGAAATTAATTATTTTTGTAACAGATTATTATGTTATATCAAAATATGAATACGATGATAGTAATTGTGATAGAAATATTACGAAATATATTCGTATTCCTATTTTTTTCCCCAAATATTTGGTTACGTAAGTATAAGTTATGCTGCGATATTCCCACTGCACGCCCCTGAGATATAGTATATTGCCTGTCTCAATACAAAGCTTTCTAGTGAGACAGACAAAGTAAAATTAAACCTTACGAATATAAATTAAATAAGATATTGAATAAAATTATAAATTTGATCTGGTCACAAAGTGATGTTATTGTTTTCAAATGGTCTATGTAATAGTATGCACTATGTGCGTGGTTTTTCATATCAACTCAATCTTGCCGAAATTTGGCCATAAAAGTTGTCTAACATGAAATGGGTCTATATTCATCTAGTGGTAACAAATATGACGGTTGCCGACAGATTGAAGGTATCACTGGGTTGCTTAACAATATAAATAAAAAAGAAAACAGAAAATTAATGTCCACAATTGGCATGTACATACTAGAAAATAAAAAAAAATTGCTGCGTTTTTCTCTTTATTGTAAAATTTCGGTTTTGCATTTAGATCCTCTTTATAGGGACGCCTTCAATGGCATGCAGGACGCGCAATACATTAAATTAAGTAAATGAAGACTTTAATTCCTTTGTACTGTATTTCATTTAAGAGTGCTTCACGAAGCTGAAAATTAAATACTAACTAAATATAACGCTAAATGAATATAACGGATATAAAAATTATGATTTCATCTCTGTAATATTCAGAAAAATCATTTTAGCTATTATTATACACGGAAAAAATAGTTTCAACTCTCTTGATGAAAATAGATATTTTTAAATTTAATTTTTTTCTTTAATGTGTTGAATTATATATTTATATGAATATTATTATATTAGGTCCTTACATATGAAATTGGCGTTTTGCCGTACTGGCAAATTTGATCTCAAATATCTTCTCTTTGGTTAGGAATTCCAAATCCAAATTTATACAGCTATTTACTCAGGTATTTGTGATTTGAAAATTATAATTCATTTGTTTTTTCCTCAATGGTTTTTTTCTTTGCGTCACTCAGTTTACAAAATGAAAAACTTGAAATATCGCGTTATTTACGAGTACGAGTTCCTCCGAGGCACCAGTGCTGCAGAAACGGCTCGAAAGATTAAGGATGTATATGGCGACGGTGCCGCAAAAGAAAACACAGTGCGTTTTTGGTTCCAACGTTTTCGTTCTGGAAATTTCGACCTGGAGAACAAGCCCCGTGGACGGCCGGAGACCAAAGTTGATAATGAAGAATTGAAGGCTATTGTGGAAGCGGATCCATCGCAAACCACATCCGAGTTAGCTGCAGGCTGCGGCGTTAGTGATAAAACTGTTTTAATCCACTTGAAGCAAATTGGTAAGGTGAAAAAGCTTGAAAGGTGGGTACCTCACGAATTGAGTGAAGCAAATCAACAAACGCGCGTTGACTGCTGCGTTGCATTACTCAACCGGCACAATAATGAAGGGATTTTAAATCGAATCATTACCTGTGATGAAAAGTGGATCCTGTACGATAATCGGAAGCGCTCATCGCAATGGCTGAACCCTGCCGAACCAGCCAAACCATGCCCCAAGCGAAAATTGACTCCAAAAAAGTTACTTGTGAGCGTTTGGTGGACTAGTGCTGGTGTCGTTCACTACAGCTTTCTTAAATCTGGCCAGACGATTACGGCAGATGTCTATTGTCAGCAATTGCAAACCATGATGGAAAAGCTAGCTGGTAAACAACCGAGGCTGGTTAATCGCTCTAGGCCACTGCTGCTTAATGATAACGCTAGACCACACACTGCACAACAGACGGATACCAAATTAGAGGAGCTTCAATTGGAATGTCTAAGACATCCACCGTACTCTCCGGACCTTGCCCCAACAGATTACCATTTTTTTCGAAATTTGGATATCTTCTTGCAAAGGAAAAAATTCAACTCCGATGGGGCAGTCCAAACCGCCTTCAAAGATTTTATTGATTCCCGTCCGAATGGTTTTTTAGTAAAGGGATCGATGAACTACCTATGAGATGGCAAAAGTGCATAGATAGCAATGGTATATACTTTGATTAAATAAATATATTATAATAAAAAAAAATCGGCTTTATGTTCCTCCCATACTAAACGCCAATTTTATATGTAAGGACCTAATATATGATATTTAAGCTTATTTATCATTCACCGTAAACATTGTTAAGGTTTGTTAATTTAAAAAATTTAAAGGCCCTTCAAGTGTATCGCATACATTTGTTCAGGACCGCCACTTATTTAGTTTAGCGATAATTTAATACGAAATTTGTTTACAAACAAGAAAGTAAGTTGGGTCCTGTGACGTCAGTCGGATCCCGTGATGTCATTCGGGTCTAATCTCGTTAAAAAATAGCTTTTGATTGATCATTTTACTCATAAATCACCTGTATTTCAGCCTGTTTATTGTAACTAGTGATAAACTGAACCATTATTGTGATTGGTATTCGATTATAGTGATTATTGGTTATTTAGATTTAATTTCCAGTGTAGCGATGATTGCTCGCCGAATTATAAATAATCAGTTACCACTCATCGCTGCAATACAAAAAGCATTCCTACCTATCATGTTTTAAATAATGAATAAGCTCATCACTTATGATATATATAAAAGTACTATGTAAGCATTTAATATGACGATATATTTGATCTATTTTATTATAAACTAGCCGTACACGTGCGAAAAATTACGGGAATCAAACATAATAATTTCGTTGTCTGTCCGTCCGTCTGTCTGGCCATTTGTCCGTCCGTTCGTATTTCTGTCTGACCCTGTAACTTTATGTAACTTCCATAATTTCGTTCCAAATCACGGCTAAAAAAACAAATTATACAATGAACCCCGGGCCAGTAATTCTGAAGGTGGCAACAATAGCTGCTACAGCTGCTCTCCGCAGACCGCCAAAAAGATACTTTAAATATATACTAGGGCTTAGCAAAGACGTGAACCAATGTTCCGTCATTTTTGAAGTGGAACAGCTAGATAATCGATAAAGACCCTCGCGTGACCGCGCAACATTAGCCGTGAGCTGATTGCGTATCACACTCTAATCACCTACAATTTTAATTACAGCAAGTTATGAATTTACAGACCGACAGATGGACAGAAAGACAACGAAATTATTACATTAAGGTGTTCCACGAATTTTATTGTTATTATTATATTTCAACAACTGTAATAATATAGCTACGCGCATGGTCTAGAAACTTTATGTTGGCTTTCTGCTAGTATACAATAAATAAGGAGCATTAAAATCAAAACGTGGAGTATGTTTACCTTTTGCTGTTTTTGTTAATATAAAATTATTAATTACGCAGTATAATAGCGAAATAAAAACATCTAGCGCTTCTAACATAAAATTTAAAAAAAACACTGAAACTATCTACCTACTAAAAATATATTTTATAATGAATACCTATAATTACATTTTTTTACATTTCATTGTGCTTTTTGCGACCGATTTTTTAACTAGCCTAAAGCAAGCGACTTCACTGATATCAAGACTTTAACGTCCAATATTTCAGATTAAATTGGGTGTGGCTTCATATATTGTTGCAGAAAATCATTTATGTAACGATTCAGTTTTTACCTGAATGCTTGTTACACTGATGAAATATCATTTTTGCGCCGTTGTATAATTAAATTTATAATATATAAATATTACTGATGTGTATTTCCACCTGGAAATGCAGTGATGATTTTCAGGTGGAGTGCACCCGAGTGCATCCAGTTTTATGCGCTCGCCTCCCCCACCACTCCCACGCCAAGGGCCGCGGGTGGCGAGTACACAAAAACAATAAAATTGCCACGAAACTTTAAGCAATTTTTATATGCTTAGTAAAATATACCTTTTAAATTCACTCTTGAGAGTCAAGAATACAAAATATGATAGAGTGAAGAATATTCATACGATTCCGCTATTTTGATGTTTTTAAAATGGAAATATATACAACGTGCTTCCACTATTATACTAGGGATGGATCATCCACGTCCGTCCATCGACGAGACGATTAACTAGTTGAATTCGTCAACTAGTTGACGCATCAACTTTGTTACGCGGACGTCGCGGACGTTCTATCTAAACATCGGGACGATGGTCAACTGTTTACGGTTCGACGCGACGCTGCTCGAAGGCTCAACCGTTGGCTATTTTTATTACGTTAATTTTTAAAATTTAAAGAAGTTCGAAGGAATATAGTTTCGGGGAAAGTAAAAAAAGTACTTGTGCTTATATGTAAAAATAAATATTTTATTATTTATTTGTTTACGCACATTATAGGCTTATACATATTGTTTTATATACTTCTTTCTATATATAATAAAGAAAGAAGTAGATATACACAACAATATCAGGTGTAAGCAGTAAAATATAAATATAATAAATATAAATAAGTACAAAGCAGTAATGTGTGTATAAAAAAATATATTAGGTACATATCATTACATGTGTACAGGGTTATATGGAAAACATTAATAACCTCGCAGGACTATATTCCTGCCTTGATTATGAGTCGAAAGCTATCATGACCTAATATCAATAGTTATGGAGATATACGACATCAAAGTTTGAATTTTTTCAATATATCTGACTTATTTTTTGGAAAACGTTGGACTATCACTACACTAACTTAAATCGATTACGAAAAATTCATTCGTTTCAATACAAGTTAAATAAAATGATAAAAACGTTTACATTTATTTATTATCTATAAATTTATAAATAAATACATAATTTAAAAATACTTTACATTTGAGATGTTATCTAGAAATTTATTGAAGAATAAATCTTTCAAAGTCAGGCTTTCACTTTGTGGTGACATTATTAATAAATAAATATATCTGTATTATTTGTCAACATTAGTTTAAGGCTCAATCTGAGAAAAGGAACACTGTTCCCGAAACATGTAAAAAATCAATAAAAAGTGTTGTAAACAAAATTATAATAGATTTATTTTTTATCTATAAAGTTGAAAATAGATCAACTAGTTGACAAATTCAACTAGTTGATCGTCTCGTCGATGGACGGACGTGGACGACCCATCCCTATATTATACAAATACAGCAATATCTTAGATTGTCACGTAATGGCAGGCAAAAGGAATTGCGCACTGTCTGAGTTGCTTTTGTCACAAAATTATCTAAGGTTCGAGAACGTCCTAAATAATCTAGGGTGATCTACAAAATTCAGGGAACGCCTGGAACAACCGAGAAGAACCTTCTCCTAAACACTATAATAATGTAGAAAGTACGAAAATACCAGCATTTGGGCATAAATTCGGAATGCGCCGCGGTGCTGTTCGGTTATCGTGTTTGACAGTTGGTTCGGTGCAAGTCAGCCGCGAGCCTCGAGACGGCGCCCAGAGTGGCCAGTTGCAAGACAATCGAAGCGAAATAATCGAGCGAAGTGCCTTATTGGCGAAATAAACCAGAGTGACTTAATAAGTGTTACCCAGCGATAATAATGAGTTCATATACCAGTGATATATTGCGAAATAGTGTAGCTAAAATAAAAACATTAAGTTTAATTCGTTTTAAGTGACTTTGTACATTGAATAATTAATTAATCATCAATTAATAAATCGCTAATTAATTTCCAGTATTTTCATTCATTCCTCCCTAGCCACGACACGTGAAAATATATAATTGAATATTAAAATAAAATGTTTAGTGTATTGACCTTTTGAATTTTTTTGCTGATATCCATTTTAAATTACTTAATACTGATAACAAAATATACTTACAAAAAAGTCTATAACCGGATTTAAAAAAATGCAATATTTTCGTTGAACCCATGTACGTATAATAAATATGTCCGTTTATTTTTTGCACAATTCCTTTGTGCTAAGACAGTTTTTTTAATACGCAAAGTATTACTTGTTACACGATCAAATCAATGCAAAAAAGTCACAAAAATGCTCAATAAAATAGCCTGACAAATTGGCAATCAATCATTAAAATTCCATGAGATGGATTCAGAGCGAGATGAATATGGTATCAAGATTAAATTATATGAATAAATCACACAAAGGAAAACTATTAATATTCAAAATTTTCAGCTTTCAAAATTAGTTTAAAATTTTTAAAGTAAATTCACATTAGTAAAAAAATAAATCGATTAGGTTACGTTTTAAAAAGTTTAAAATTTTTTATGTGTATATATTTTTTGAAATATAAACATACATGCGTATAATGAACATACGCTAATTATTGCACAAATTTATTTCTTTATTAAATAAGGATACGGATATGGAGTACGTGTCAAAGCTAAACGCTTGTCAGGACCAACTTGACTTTTGAAACGAGATTTTTTTATGACTCGGATTCTGTATACAGCTATTGAATTTTATAATAAACTATCTAGTGACAAACAGGAAATAAATAATGTTTATCTCTTCAATAAACAAGTGAAAATACTTGTGTTAGTGAGGGGATAGTTCAAAAATTATAAGTTGTTCATAAATCGATGTGGCTGTCTAAAATTTAAAATGAAAATATATTATTATTAGTAAAAATAAACTTTTATTTCACCACTTTTGTATTGAAAAATATCAACATGTCCCATGGCCTTTTCGTCAGGATACAATTGTATAATAACAAATTAAATTAAAATTGTTTTTAATTAAATTAAATTGTTCAATGAACTGCCAGCAAATGTGAAAGAAGTAAATAGTCTCACTACCTTTCGTAGGTTTAGTAAAAAATATGTGAAAAGTAAGTTTAATACATGATCATGTTGTGTTGTTTCACGTTTATTTTCTTTTTAAATTACTTTGTGACAGATGTGAAAATGTGTTTCTATTTATGATTATTTATGTTGATATATTTCTTAAATATTTATGTTGATTTTGCTATCTTAATTTTTGTTTTAATTACTACTTTTTACAACTATATAAAAAATATACAAACAAATAAAAAAAATCCAAGTAAAGACAATCAAAATATGAATTATAATATATTATCAGCGGAGATTGAGGAGGAAAATCTTTCTTTCTTTACTCCGACCCATGTTTGGGGGTGGTAATTTCGTCCATTATTGTTCAGTAATCAATAAACAATTTTTAATGACAGATGACAATTACCCATAGGAAAGTTATTTTTAATGATATTCAAACAATTACTATTACACGGTCAAATCAATTAAAAAAGTCATAAAAATGGCATAACAAATAAGCAATTAATTATTTAAATTCTCGCACTGGATTTAGAGTTGATTGATGTATCGACCGCAGGAATTCAGAATTGTAAGTATGCCATAAAATGATCTCGTGGGCCGCGGATTTGCATACAACAGGCTGTCGGGCTGGCAAGTGCCATTGCGGAGTGGGCCAGTTATGCAAATAGCCCGCCTCGAACTCAACGCCTTCCGCCGCGAAGGGTTCACGAGTAGGGTTGTCAACTTTTTTTACAAGAAATAAAGTATATTTGGGTCTGAGAAGAATATTAAACAGTATTTTAGAAAAATGAACAGTTTTTTATTTATTTAATGTTTTAAATACATATTTTTTAGAGCTTCTAGCACAACTTATTAATTTACATTCTTTTTTAAAAACTTCATACGCCTCACCACAATTATAACTAAAATTAAAATAAATTAGGAACTCATTTTTTATTAAATTAATAGTGGCTCTATTTCTATCCTCCCGCCACTGCATTCATTACTGAAAAAATTATTTCAGTAAATGCTGAGGTGGCGGGAACAGAAATTAGGTATGAAACAATTTTAGTAATATTTTTAAATTCTTCTGAGGTGTTTACTAATAAATGGCTCCACTTTTGGCCAGTACTAATTTCAAGAAAATGTTTGTCTTCTGATTCGTTCTGAAACTCCATTATTGTTATGTGTTTGTGACTGCACTGAACGCCCTCTGACTAAATAAAATAAAAATGTGTGAGCGTCTCAGTCTGAAACTTATAGTGTTACGCAGTTTGATGCTGAGAACAGTATTTTGTATACTTTATTTTTGTTCAACAGTAAAAAGTATAATGTAGTGAAAAACAGTATGATACTGTTAAAAACAGTATAGTTGGCAACCCTATTCACGAGCCAATAAACGGACCAAAATGTGCACCATGGCGTAATGCAAGGCTCTGTGTTTTGCAACACTTGGCATTTAAGAATCAAAATAACTCAAATACATGATTAATTTCTTATTTTAAAATAAGTTTCCCTTTTTTGTCATTCAGGGTAAATTTTTTATGCAGAAACACGATACCAGAACTAACGACGCCATGTTGAATTCTCGTCGGCTGTCAAATTTTGCTTACATGCGAGCTCACGAACGTTTCGATGGTTTATTAAGAAAGTTTTTGTCGCCATGCAAATAACGAGTGATTTTAGTGATATGATATTAGTGAAATATTTTTTTGGAAAAAAGACATAATTGTAATATATTCATTTTGAAAACCAAAAAAAAAACACATTCATTCATTCAACATTCAATGAGGCTGTCAAAGTTGTGTTTCAAATTTTTTGATAACGGAACTGTTTTATCGAAAATCGATAAAAATGAAAGTGGATAGGTGTTCAAAATGCACACGTTTTTGAAATGGAACAATGTCTGTAACGACGCTATATTGAATTCACGAATATTTTGATCGTTTTTAAAGAAAGTTTTTGTTAAAAAAAGAAAAGAAGTATAACTTATAACACGCGGTAACGCCTTATTATTTATTTATAATACGTAATAATTACGTATTATAAATAAAACGTAATAATTATGCACTTATTTAATTTATGCTCTGTCTAGATTGTTTGTCTAGTAGAAAATTCCAGGTTGGAGGAATTTTAACAAAATACATACTTGATCATACTATTGTTAGATCTAATAAAATGCAATTTCAAGAAAAATTTTAAAAATATGATACATGTAAATATCAATGAATTTAAAATTTGCATAGGCTAATATTAATCAGAAAAACATTTTTTATACAGCTGAGACAGGTTTATTATAGATACAATTTATTTTCTTTGTGCTTTATTTCATACCCACAATACGGGCGTACACGCCCAAGAAAAAATATCCGGCATTTTTTTCGTACAGTTTTAAGGCTTTGCATTTTTTTTGTGTGTTTAAATTAGTTCACTTTTTTATTGTATGTATAGGGGAAAAAACAGTCATGCAAAAAATGGGCGTTTTCTGGTTATAATATACTTGGTGAAAATATCAACTGTTTTTTTTTGTTAATTTGAATCATGTGAATGAGTATATGTTTTTTTTGTGCAAATAAAAAATTGCTTTTTGTTTAGTGTACAATATTATAATAATATAATATTATTAATATAGCCTCAAGCGAGCTTGCATGTGAACATGTATGAATGTGGATGAGGCGGGAGTTGTATGTCAGGACAGAAGAGTGTGGCGCTCTATCCTCTCTGCCTACCCCCACGGGGAAACGGCGTGATGGTAAGTAAGTATAATAATCTCACGGGACATGGTTTTGGAAGAAAAATGAAAACAGTGGAAAATAATCAATATATATATATATATATTAGGTCCTTACATATGAAATTGGCATTTTGCCGTACTGGCAAATTTGATCTCAAATATCTTCTCTTTGGTTAGGAATTCCAAATCCAAATTTATACAGCTATTTACTCATGTATTTGTGTTTTGAAAATTATAATTCATTTGTTTTTTCCTCAATTGTTTTTTTCTTTGCGTCACTCAGTTTACAAAATGAAAAACTTTAAATATTGCGTTATTTACGAGTACGAGTTCCACCGTGGCACCAGGCTGCAGAAACGGCTCGAAGGATTAATGATGTGTATGGCGACGGTGCCGCAAAAGAAAACACAGTGCGTTTTTGGTTCCAACGTTTTCGTTCTGGAAATTTCGACCTGCAGAACAAGCCCCGTGGACGGCCGGAGACCAAAGTTGATAATGAAGAATTGAAGGCTATTGTGGAAGCGGATCCATCGCAAACCACATCCGAGTTAGCTGCAGGCTGCGGTGTTAGTGATAAAACTGTTTTAATCCACTTGAAGCAAATTGGTAAGGTGAAAAAGCTTGAAAGGTGGGTACCTCACGAATTGAGTGAAGCAAATCAACAAACGCGCGTTGACTGCTGCGTTGCATTACTCAACCGGCACAATAATGAAGGGATTTTAAATCGAATCATTACCTGTGATGAAAAGTGGATCCTGTACGATAATCGGAAGCGCTCATCGCAATGGCTGAACCCTGCCGAACCAGCCAAACCATGCCCCAAGCGAAAATTGACTCCAAAAAAGTTACTTGTGAGCGTTTGGTGGACTAGTGCTGGTGTCGTTCACTACAGCTTTCTTAAATCTGGCCAGACGATTACGGCAGATGTCTATTGTCAGCAACTGCAAACCATGATGGAAAAGCTAGCTGCTAAACAACCGAGGCTGGTTAATCGCTCTAGGCCACTGCTGCTTCATGATAACGCTAGACCACACACTGCACAACAGACGGCTAACAAATTAGAGGAGCTTCAATTGGAATGTCTAAGACATCCACCGTACTCTCCGGACCTGCCCTGCCCCGCCTTGCCCCAACAGATTACCATTTTTTTCTAAATTTGGATAACTTCTTGCAAAGGAAAAAATTCAACTCCGATGGGGCAGTCCAAACCGCCTTCAAGATTTTATTGATTCCCGTCCGAATGGTTTTTTTAGTAAAGGGATCGATGAACTACCTATGAGATGGCAAAAGTGCATAGATAGCAATGGTACATACTTTGATTAAATAAAAATATTATAATAAAAAAAAATCGGCTTTATGTTCCTCCCATACTAAACGCCAATTTCATATTTAAGGACCTAATATATATATATATATATATCGATATATATAATATTATATATATATAATATATATATATATATATTAATAAAGAAACCCGTGTTTCCCTACCCGCCAAGTTCTCTCCACAACGACCCACCGGTGGTTATGGTAATGGATAGCCTTTGGTGTCACATCGAAAATATGCGAGTTTGGTGGGGGTGGCGGTGCGTGGGTGACGAAAATGTACTTTCTAGCATATTGTATTGTGGGAAGGCTGAAAATGTTTCAGATTGTTTCAAAATAGGCGCGCCGACTGTGTTGGTGAGTCTAGAAGGTTCCGGAAAAACCTGCTCTAGAAAGTTCTGGAAAGAGAAGGTTGTAGAAAATTCCCGAAAGTTCTATAAGGTTTAAAGCTGAGTGGCGGAATGTGTCGGTGTGTCTATAAGGTTCCTAGAAGATAAATTTCTTGAATGTTCTGGAAGGAGAATGTTCTAGAAGGTTCGCGAAAGTTCTATGATGATCCAAACAGTGTACTAAAAATCTACGCGTGCGAAGCCGCGCGGGCACAGCTAGTTTATTTTAAATTATTAAAAAAGAAAGTAACTGGACACGAGTGAAATTTTAGTACCGTTCTTAATTTAACAGTCGCTAAATGTCTCCCGAATATTTCACACACTTATTATTGTACTGGTCTTTAATTCGCACTAATTCACGCTGTTCCTATTGCTTTTTTAAATTTTTTTTATTTTTCATTTATTGGCTTTCTTACAGCCATACAATTAATAAATCTTTGCTCACCTTCTAGTAAACTCCGTTCAATGTTCGCATTTAGAAACTTCTCGCCCTGGTATTTATTACCGCTGGCTGGTATCGCGTGTTGTAATATCACCGTCACGAATCACTGATCACACCGATTCTAACGCTGCATCGTCGCACTTATCACCAATGTCGCCTGACCCCGCATTGCGTGACGCCTTTTATGCATAAATTCCTTCGAGAGATTTATTCTAGAGCGTTCTAGACGATTTCTTAGTAATGTTTTAGTGCAAAACGGAATGTGTTGGAATCTTCAAGAGAATTATTCAGTAGGCTCATCACCTAATTCTAATACTGTTAATTTAACTTCTACACTATTTTAGATAAAGCTATCTATTTTATAGGCGTTTAATTGTGAAAAATAGAAGATATGAAACAACCTGGCTAATCAGATTAGGTCACAAAATATACATACTTAGCTACTTTAATCTATGTGAGGTGGTACCTGTCAAACCACGCGCCGATCCAGGCGATCTAGCGATTCGTTTACCTTAACGTTATGAAACCCTCGCGCCCGTAAATATACTAGAACAAAAAACGACGCCACAATTTCAGTCAAGTTCTGCTATAACATATGGCGGACCTAAGCATAACATCAGTAGCTCATTTATTCTTCATTTACTTTACTTATTTCTGTAACCTGTAAATTTTCATTTGATTCCGGAGCTTAACTCCGGTTGATGAATAAACATTAAAAACCAATCTCTCTTTCATTCCAGGAACCCTAAACCTCCCTAAATAAGCCCTTGAAGTGAGAACTCACGAAAACGGCGCAATATTAATGATTATTATTATTATTATCAATAACGCGGCCAGTGATCCAAATACTAATTTCACCTACTTAAATATCGACAAACCTGTTACTGTAGATTATTTTCGTAATAACAAGCTTTTAATACACACACAATTATAAGTCGAGTTGTTTGTTGGGGCGAGTCGTACGCCTACACACACAAAGGTCAATGGTTCGATACCACAGAGGAAACCAAGTCAGCCTTTACGTAAGTAAGCACAAGACAAGTTTTATGATGGGATGTTACAGTAGCCGGCAAACATCTTGAAATTTTACGTCGTAGTGGAGGAAAATTTGCGCATGTACCATTCCACCAACGAGACCCAAATTTTGTCTTCTGCGCATTCCCCCACTACGCCAAAGAATTTCAAGAAGTTTGCCGGCAACTGTACTTTCATTGTTGACGAATGCTTCAGTTATCTTCAGATTTTAGGGTAATTTATTTTGCTAATACTTGAAATTTATATAAATTTTTTTAAAAGTGATTATTATTATCACTATTATTAATGGTGCACAAATAGTGAAAAACATATAACATTTATAAATCAATATAATGTTTTTCATCAATTAAATTCCAATAAAACAAACATAAGGATGCAAAGTAATGTTAAATGTGTAAGAAAAAACCTAAAGTAAATAATAATAATAAATATTTTCATTTTTTATTTCATTTCATTACAGATAAATTGGCATTTATTGGATTGGATAATATTTAGCAAGCCTCTTGGCTACTGCTTACCTCGCTAGATATATAGTAATACCTATCTGTTCTTAGGTAGGCAACTACTTGATCATTTTTCCGCCTTAGATATCTGATATTTATTATGAAAGAAAGTACAGTAAAGATCAAGAGTAAAAAATATTAATTAATATAAAAGATTCATGCCTGATGCAGGAAAAAATGCAATTTATAGTTTTAAATTTAGTGTCGAAACAGCGTCTTTTATATGGATCCACAAAGTGGCAAGCTAAAAGTAACAGGAAAAAAAAAGAATAAATAGGAATGCAAAGAAGAAACAAAAAAATGTGTTTCTTGGTAAAACGTTTAGTAAAATAAAATCGCAATGAGTAATAGCAGGACTAAAATACCTTTAAAAAATGATAGAATAAATAAAATAAAATGAGTACAATAATCACAGTAAAGAGAACAATCTTTTTCTTCTTCCTTGCACTGTCCCAACTCATTGCCTAGGTTGGGGTCGGCTCTTCTCGTTCTCAGGCTGTATCTTCTTTGCTTCTGGGTATCGCTTTCATCCAGGCCGCTTCTTTGGAGTATTTTGGAGCATCGAGACAGTTCTTTGATCTTATTCTGGATGACTGTCGATGAAGCTCTATAGACATTGCCTGCTTGACTGTGTGGTCCGGTGGTATCAGATTTATGTGACCATACCATCTCAACGGCAAAGAGAACAATCTAGAATACAAATAATAAAAATAGTTATATGCTTTTTCCAAGGTAACCAGATTGTAAGTGCAAGACGTGGTCCGCCATATAAATTAAAGAGATAGATATAATTTAAAGTGAAGTAAAAAAATAATATTACAGAGAGAAAAAATATAGATAATAACTAATTAAAACAATAATACATACAATTAAAATACGACACTGAATACACATACACATATACAGGGTTATTTGTAAAACATTAATAACCTCGCAGGACTATACTCCTGCCTTGATAATTAGTCGAAAATGTTAAAGCTATCGTGACCTAATATCAATAGTTATGGAGATATAGGACATCAAAGTTTACACTTTTTTATCAATATTTCTGACTTATTTTTTGTAAATGGACTATCATTATAGTAACTAATATCAATTACGAAAAATTCGTTCGTTTTAATACAAGTTAAGTAAAATTATTAAAACCCTTAAAAATTCCAATTGGGATGTTTTCCAATTGGAATTCGAAGGTTTTTATTTTTTTATTTGACTTGTATTAAAGGGAATGAATTTTTCATACTCGATATAAGTTACTGTAATGATAGTCCAACGTTTTACAAAAAATAAGTCAGAAATATTTTTAAAAAAATGCAAACTTTGATGTCGCATATCTCCTTAACTATTGATATTAGGTCATAATAGCTTGAACATTTTCTACTCATAATAAATGCAGGAGTATAGTCTTGCGAGGTTATTAATGTTTTCCAAATAACCCTGCATAAGCAATTTGAAAGTTCTAAAATATTAAGAATAGCTAAAAAAATTATTGTAAAATAATTTATGCGTACATACAGATAGTTACGGCTGTGAAAACACATTTTTGTAATTATTCTGGCATTCGATGCCATCCTTTAATTGGGGATCCAGACATTTACGACAGCATAAAGCATAGAACAAAAAACAATTGAAGAAATACAAAATTCATCCCCAAATATATTCATTTCACCAGTCTGGTAACAATCCTCCTGTATTCATCAAAACAATCATAAAAGTTGTCTATGATAATAACATTATCATTATTTTCTATTTGATTGTATAATCTTAAAAATTTAGATGCTGAGTTAAAATTATGTTATTTAGACAACGTCAATAAATAATATTTCAACAATTGTTTTGAATAAAGTAGGCACTAATTAAAATTGCATTTCAAATTAATTTTCACGGTTTTGATTAAAATGAAAGATATTTTGCAAGTTCATTCGGCAATTTCGTCTCCGTGAACGAGTTTTTGTAGCGTGAGAATTTGATGAAATACTAACTGATACATCTGGCATTGTACGTATTGTAATTTTCCCCACCCATGCGTACCAACCGATACATTTGAAAAGCCCGTTACTGTGACCTTAGAACATGTCATCTCGCCTGGCAAGTATAAACATATACTTATACCTATGTACACTACATACTTATGCGTGCACTTATATACCCAGTATGTTAATACTGTTAATTAGGAGAAAAATCATCGAAAATGGCACTTGTCATCGTGTCGAAACGTCGGCCTACGTTTCTTCAAACCCTTCCCAGTCTCACATTATAAATATCTTTATTCGATCCAAAGGATATTCAAGCCTACTTAAAACCAAGTTTTACAATACCAGTCTAGGATATTTCTTTCCTCAACTTGGCATGATTTATTAAATTACTACAACGAGAAAAAAAATTTTAGTTGCGCTCTAGGACCCTGAATAGAACATGGTCACCCCTTCACCGTCTGTAGCGTGGTAGATAGAGTAAATAATAGATCGCTGAGATGTGGTGTTAGTGGTGTGCAACGTATTAGCGAGGAAAGTATGAAGCTTATTAATTATAATAATTTCGTTGTTTGTCTGGCCGTCCGTTCGTCTTTCTGTCCGTCCGCGTAACGTCCATAATTTCGTTCGAATTCACGGCTAAAAAACAAATTAAAAAATGGCCGCAGACGGGGCTTGAACCCCGGGCGATCAAACTCGAACGCCGAGACTTACGGAAGTTGCCACCATCACACGCACGGGACCCTTAAAAATTAGACTACATATGTGGAGAAGTTAGCAAAGACGCAAACCAAAAAAAAATACAAACAGCGCACAATATATGTTTTATAATATATTTTATTTATGTACACTAAGTGCTTATAAACATTTTCTACGCGGCCGCCAGCTTCTTCTGTTTGGTGCAGTAGTAGCGTATCCGGCTCTCATCCGGGGGACTCGGGTTCGATTCCAAGCGCCGACAATATTTTA
Source organism: Agrypnia vestita (assembly GCA_016648135.1). Classification (NCBI taxonomy): domain Eukaryota; kingdom Metazoa; phylum Arthropoda; class Insecta; order Trichoptera; family Phryganeidae; genus Agrypnia; species Agrypnia vestita. The sequence goes on along the minus strand of JADDOH010009244.1, from coordinate 24,517 downwards.
TTTTGATTTCTATTTTATTTATAATATTAATTATGTAGTCGTGTTAGTTTTACGCACGCACGATCGCCAGGGCTTAAAATAGTAGGTGTCATTGACTCCCGGGAAAAAAGTATTAAAATATTTTGATAAAAGTCGCTATTATCATTTCATAGGTGTCGGCTATAAATTAGTAAATATTCTTTCGGAACCGGCATCCAAAAGTGCCATCATTTTTGACAGGCTACAGCTAGTAAATTAATAATTGTTGTATTTAACTGTAAACGGTTACGGATATTTTATACGAACCGCATGTTTTCCCGAGAAACGATTCTCGACCCTGTTGAAGTCGTATGCAAAGTCATCAGGAGAACGACCTGTACCCGCAAAAGTATAGAGCGGACTGATTACTATTTCCGGGAGCGTCAATTATATTGTTTGAACACGGAATGTGAAATGGATAAGTTAAGATGGGAAAGACGGGTTCTGGAAAGAAAGAAAGGTCAGAAGGAAAGCACGCTCTTACCTTTGTCCTTTAGGTCCAGATCGAAGGAACAATGCTGGTTTCTCCCTTATCAGAAGGGCAGTAGCTCAGGAATTCTTATGGCATCTTGATCCTAATCCGAAGGCTTTACGATCACGTAAAAGTGGGCACACAAAACTCAGAACAAAACACGTCCAGCAAACAAGACAGTTCAAAGTTGAATGGTAATGTCATAGATAAAAGGTTTAAGTAGAGCGTGCACTATGAAAAGGTGTAAGGAAGGTGGTTGTGTTCAGTGACGTCTGGTCCTGTTCATAAAGATCGAAGAATAATAAATAAATTAAGTGCATTTAATTTACGCCCCCGAAAACAGTAATCAGTCCGCCCTGTACCTCCGCGGGTACAGGTCGTTCTCCTGATGACGTTGAGTACGACTTCAACGAAACGCCGAGAACCGTTTCTCGGAAAAACATACGGTTCGTGTAAAATATCTGTAACCATCTACAGTTCAATATGTCTAACGACCGTAATAATAACTTTAAAGCTTTAATTGCTGTATTGTTTCCGAGCACCCGGTGATGTGGAACACTGTCTGGTCATGTGCGTGTTATCATCTCGACCATTTCGCTGAACTTTAAACAATGTCAATGTCAGCACAGTCCACACGTCTCGAGGCGGGCGGCTGTTCCACTTGTGAAGGCGAAAGTGGGTCTGTGTGTTATGGGAATCGGCGGACCTTACATGACAAGCCCCCGGCAGTATTCTGCACACCATACGTGTCTACACATTATTACGTACGTGGTATCATAACCTGAACATAAATATTTATTTGATTTTATATTTTATTTATTTAAAAAAATCCTTGTTTACAATATACAGTTACTTAATAATAATTTAACAATAAAAATATAAGATGAGATTACACAATTTTTTTTTTTGGTAGATTTGAGGATTATGCCACTCTACTAGGCTATGCCTGTCCCAGAGTGGCGCTATAGAACACAATTATAATATTTTTTGAATTCGTCAGTAATATCAGTTTTCATAAGGTAATAATTATGTATCTACAAAGTATCAAGTGCAATGTTAGTGGTGGGTTGAGTGAGTCATAAGTCCAAGTGTAAATATGTATAGAATATTGTTTAATGTAAAAAGGGTCAAAGTTTTGTTACAGATTATTTTTTATTTTCCTTAATTAATTTATTGATTTATATAGGTATATATTTTTATTTATAGACATTATTATGCAATTACAGTGAGTAAATTTTCAGTTGCTGTTCTACCTTTAGAGGTATTTTTATATGCCACGAAGTACTACTAAACAAAATAAATGTTATAATTCAGAATATAGACATTAAGTGACTACAATGTATTATTACCAATGGCTTACTTTAGGCATCAACTTAGGTCATTCTGTTACCTACTATTGTATAAAATACTAGCTGTTTGTACCGGGCGTTGCTCAGCTTAAGGATTTAGTTAAAAATAAGTTTGTGGGGACAAGGTTTCATTGTTTTGCGAAGACTCTAAAAAAACATTTTTGCTATTTAATCTAGGCAGGTTAATCTAGGTCATAGGATGTCCAGGAGGGAATTATGGCCTGTGTATTCTGCCGGGACCTTAATATAAGTGGGTTAGACCGGTCATACATAAAATATCAGGGGGAGGGGTAGGGGTAAAAAAGGAGAAAGGAAATGTCGCCTATTTAACCCGCCGGGTCCTAAAGCATAAGTGTGCAAATTTTGAGTCGAATCGGACGTAGATTTCGGTGTAGATTTTTATAGAGAACAGACAGTCAGACATTGTGTTTCTGAGAATTGAACTAATTTCAATTTAACGTTTCTTTTCGCTATGCGACAGACGAAGAAATGACGATGAATTAACAATTTTGTGATGTCGTGAATAAACGTATTCATATGGGGTAAAAAAAACTGACATTCAAACTATTTTTACAAATTGCAAAAACCAAATTGAATTTGTACTATTAATTTTAATTAATAAACTCAAATAAAAATAGTGATCGATTTAAGCAACGCTACTTTATTAGCAGATTATTATTATCAAAGCAAATTGACACTTGAAATACACTAAAGCCAATAAGCATGTCAGTAAGTAGGGAATTAGTAACAAAGTCGTTTCTGAAAGTGACGTACGCTCAGTTCTCACCAAAAATTAGATCATTTAAAAAGGGGCCTTTTGAAGAAATATGAAAAATTTACTAGCCAAATACATAAAACACCGCGTTCTCCTGCATGATTTCTTTTACCTATGCTTTTACCGACTTAACTGAAACTTTTCTAAATGCAGCAGCAGTAGATTTATTCCAAGACTCTTTTGGATGATCTCGTTCCTAATTTTTATCTCATAACGTCACCCCCGCTACTTCCCTTAGGTATTTCATCTCTTCAGACTGGATTTATGATCGATTCTTCTCCGACAACATCCAAAATTTATGACCATACGTTGGGATAGGTAAGAATAAATAATATGAATAATGAACAGGGTTCTAAAGTAAGATGTTACAATATTTTCAGTGATTCAAATTTACAATTAGGAAATATAAGCTATACGTCAGGCATTATAGTATTTTTCAGACATTCGGTAAATACAATACAGCCATCTAAAAGGAAATATAAAGTAATCAATACATTAAAGATGTCTCGCAAAGACGAAATTATATTTTTATGGGAAAGTAGTTAAGGAAATCTTTGGGTATTCATAGAGTTTACAACTTATCGTACGGCTGACTTAAGTGATCACTTTACACAATGTAACGTTCTTTATTTCCACCCATGATAGAATGCCATGTCTATTAATTTTTTGGAAGTTGTATATACCTATTTTAATTATACGATATGTTCCGTATATGTGTTGCAACAATGCTTAGCGCGACCAGAATACAAAGCTTTTTCATACCCCTTAAATGACCACAGATGTCACTAATGAGACATCTATTTTTTGATTTTTTGGAATTTTTAGCAATACCTTTTTATGTGTGATGATATTCTTCCGAATTATTAACATAACACTTGAATATGCCTGAAAGATCATTTCATTTTTTTTAAATTTATTTTTTATTTTTTATTATTATTATTTTTTTTTTAATATAAAGAATAAAATAGTGTTATTAAGCAAGAAGTAAATGCAATATTAATTATGCAATTTACAATTAGGAAATAAAACAGACATATGAATACAAAACTATCAATATCACAAAATGTTTTGTATTATCTTGTGAATTATATTATTTTTTGGCGGATAATGATTAATGGCGTCTTTAGCAGAGGTGTGAGAAAAATTGCAAGGTCGGTGTGATCGGTACGTTTTCAAAGCTCGTGGGTGTATTTAATTTATGGCATGAGATTAAAAAATCTTTGTTTATTTGTCATCCTCCTTATAGTTTGGCGCTTCGGTTTACGTAGGTGCAAAGCCGACTGCATAAAGACTCTACTATCTGCATCTTTATTTATGAATTCACCCATCTCATTCTTGGGGGTGGTGCTGCCTGGTGTCTCTATTTCTCCAGATCTAACACTGGCCGAACCAGGCGGTTTCCTCGAACACTTTTTGAATCATCTCAATATCCTCGATTTCATAATTGTCACAACATTAGGCTTATTAATGATCTCTTTATTTTCTGAGTTACTGCATGGACCATAATTCAGTTTTTGGTCTTTCTTAGTTCCTTTGCTCTATCGATATTGTACTCACCAGGGACTTCGGTGTTTGTCATTCACTCATTTTCTCCACATGACCCAACCACAGACGTCTTCCCGATTTAAAAAAATCATAGATGAAAGCATCCATAAACCTCAAGCAATCAAATCAACAAACTTCGCGAAGAAAAGCTTGGTAAATAATGATCTCCAGTTAACCTGAATACCAAGAACACCTGAAGATATATTGTACAGCTTCAATCCTCCAAGGGCAAGAATATGTGATGAAATTGAATATTTAAACATTTAAAAAGTTATAGTTCGTTTCACTATATCTTCACATAAATTATACTGCAGGTAACAACGAACCACCAGGTGTCAGTCATGATCACACACCTCTGAGCATTGACACATGCATATGATATGCTAAGTGGCTTATAAATAAACTCAGATAAATCTTATGGTAATGACCTAACCTGAATATTATCTCCCGACAATGCAGAGAGGTTGCGATGTAACACATTAAAACAAAGCCGTTATACTAATCATTTAAAAGTACCTTGTTAATAAATCAATAATCATGCTTTCACAATTTAGATCAATATTATAGACGCTTTTTTTATTTTTTATTAATTGTATAATTTTTAAATCGGTTTTATTGTAATTGGTTTGCGTTACCTTAACACTTCTGTCTAGATCGCTTTTATATTTAAAAAATGGAGTAGTGGAAGTGAAAGAGTGTTGCGCATTACAATGGACGTTTATTTCTCCCCGGAGATAAGTTCCGGGAGCAAGTGAAGGTGTACAAATTAAAGGTCAGGTTCGATTATGGAAGCTCGATATGGTGTGTTGTGTTGCCTCTTCTTATTCCAGCTCGTAAATATACCCCTTTTGTGTCATTTCTACAATATGCTGAATTATCGTTTTCCTAATCTATTAACCATCTTGTTTAAATTGACTCAGCAATATTACCATTACAATCAATATATTTTGACTAGCATACTTGCACCTGATTTTGTCGGCAAGACCATTAATACAACACAAAATTTATATACAATTTAGTAAAATATGCATGGCGATGACATTGTTGGATTATCAATTGCAAATGATGTTGCTACAATATTAAATTGTACACCTGGTTAATTTACACGTGATAAATATTGATACAATAAAGAAACGACCGTAAGCTTCTAGAATACTTATTATGGTTTTTTAATATTCTAGAAGGACGTAGAAATTTCGCGCTAGTGTACGGATATGGGCGAGTGGCGTAGCTTTAAATATAATGTCGCCGGACGGTAGCGCACTTTTTGAAAAGTCGTAGTTAAATATTTACGAGTAGTGCATAATAACAAAGCGGTTATTTTACGAATGATAATTTTGCGGTGCTATCTAGAAAGTACAGAAATATATTTGTTATGTTAAATAGTTCAAAATTAAAAACTTTAATATGATGGGAATAATGCCCGCCCGCAGGGCATAGTAACAGCAAACGGCAACAGGCTGTTAGTATTATGCTAAATATGTGTATGAAATTTGACTTGTATACAAGACAAATGGTTGAATGAATAATTTATTTGGATGCAAAGTCAACAAAAGATAAATCGCTAGTCCTTGGTAAAGAGTGTGTGAAAATATTAAGGCGCCGTTCTAACGATTGAAAATTTTCATCACAAAAAATAACCGGAATTGATTAAAGTTGTTGTTCAAAAATAATTTTTTTATGTACCAAAAAAATCCATGTGGTTACTATTCTTATTTGAATATATTTATTTTCGTGTAACTCAAGATATCATAGGCGGAAAGATTAGTTTTTATAATAAAATGGATTCACCTTGATAAAATAAATTGTTATGTTTATTTTTCGTTGAGAAATATTTTTTTTTGTTCGTCAGTTTCACCTCCGAGATATTGACATTTGATGTACATTTAAAACAACAATTTTTCATGCAATAAATTTTTAAAATGAACATATCAATTTTCCTAATTTTTAATGTACGTCCTTTCGTCCGTTTGATCGTCCATCCATCCGTCCGTAATTTTCTGGAATTACAACAACAAATGTCGTCATTAAAGAGTTGCTTCTATATATATACTTTAGGTTTTCAAATGTTCAGATGTTCTGAAGTCGATGAAATTAGTTTGTAAGTTAATCTGAAATTAGTTAGCGAATAAAGTCAATTTAAAAACAAATGGTTTTCTATTCTAGAATTTTCAGGTTCAAAATCGTGCAATTATTATGTCCCGTTATTTTTCACGGGCTAACGGCTAATATTACTTATTATAATATAATTTTTTAACAGAATAAGTTAAAGTAATGAAGGAGATAGGTAGTTTTTAGGTAGTTTTGCAGTTGGGTGTTACTGTGTGTTTACACTTTTTACGGGTATAAACACCAACACAGCGAAACTATATGCCTCGTACGCACGGCTTACACATACTAACTAATTCGATTGTTTTTCTTAAATGAAAAAAACAACGCAATTTTTATATAAGATATGCTGACTTCAGGTGCACATATTCATTTGAATGTAAATCATTTTAGGCTGTTTATTAAAAAAATAATCAAAATACACTTTTTTACAAAAAAACAAAAAATACAAAAAAACAAAAAATGAATCAGATATACAGGCATGCCGGATTACGACCTTTCACTAATGTCAACATTCCGAGTGGTTTATACATGATTTTCACACAATACTTTAACGAATCAATTAGACGTTTTCATACCTAAATGTAAATTTAAGGCGAAAGTTACAGTTACATTACATTAAAATGCCAGTTAACCCTTAATTTAGTAGACCTCGATTTAATGGACAAATTTTCAATGTGTAATTTCAATAAGACATCATATGTGAGGTATAAAAGCTAGGGCAGCAATATCCAAAATTAAGTTAAAGTTAGCATGGCAAATCTGCTGCATGTATATGGCATGCTGTAGAGATACGGACTAACACTATCTGTACCAAAAGACTCATCAGAACATCTGAATTGAAAGTTCTGAGGTCCATTACTGGAAAAAAACTACGTGATCATGTCCGAAATGTAAATATAAGGAGATTCTGGAGGGATTACGTAGTCAGAATGGACAGTGACAGACTCGCGTATACAGCAACGAATGAAATCCCCTCTGGACATCGCCCACAGAAAAGATGGAGGAATAGGGGCGTAGTTTTCTGAACCTACCACAGATCAACAGATCTACTAAAAAAAAGAAGAAAAAGGAGTTAGCATGGTGGACGATTAGAATTAGTTGAGGCTGTTGATTGTCATGATTTAATTGATTGTTGGTAATCGTCTGCTTGGTCTTATTCCTTCCCTGATCTACCAGTTTCTTAAAATTAGGCATGCCTGAAGAATATGGCTGGTAACTCCAATTTTTAAAGGACATTTATCCCATTGTTCCCTGATTCGAAAAATGAAAGTATTAAGAGAGTTATTTTGCTTTAAAGTTTAGAAATTTTCACCATACATTTTGATATTTTAATAACTTTATCTAGGTAAGGCGTATAAACCAATGAAAAGAGAAAAACGTTGTGAAGTAATATATTATTAGATTTTGAAAAAGGCATGTAAAAATATTTATTCATAGTAGAAAAAATCAAAAACTCATTTTCATCATTGTATAGGTACCTGGTAATCACCAAATCGTATTAAAAAAATGTGTTTTTAAGCCTACAAACACAGCAAAATTATTTTGTGGTGACATTATAATTATAATTTATAGAAATAAACTTTGTTTACGCCACTTTTTTATTGAAAAAAAAATCAACATATTTCAAAGCCAATGGCTTCTTCGTTAGGATACTAAATTTGTTATCCTGACGAAGAAGCCATTGGATTTGAAACATGTTGAATTTTTTTTCAATAAAAAAGTGGCGTAAACAAAGTTTATTTCTATAAATTATAATACGAATAATATCTTGCAGTGTGAATTTTTTATTTTTTTTTTGTTTGTCGGTACAACTTTGTTTTTCTATTTTACGATTTATTATATATCTGGTTTCTAATTAAGTTTATTTGTTGTATGTTTTTCATGATATTTATATTAATTATGTTGTTTATACGGTTTTCTTTTGCGGTGTTTATATTATTTTTTCAAACACTTTACAGTAATTTTCTTTAAAACGCAGAAAATATATGGAAATATGAGGCAGTTTCTCTAAAACAGGCCTTAGCCTTAGTGAGAAATGGCCAGAATTTATTTTTACTAAGAATTTTTGTGAACGATAAAAAATTAAAAAAAAAACTTAAGCTAACTAATTTAATCTAACCAAACCTAACTAACCCAACCATAAAATACAAGAAGTTCATGTATTCATTGTGTCTCCCTTATCTATGGTTTGCGTAAACTTGTGTTATCCTTAGACAATTCATCTCGTGAATATTTAAAAAATCTAAATACTTTTAAATACGTGCGACCTTATCAATTTATTAATTTAAGTTAATAATTATGTCCAATAACAAAGTTAACGCTTTAAAACTAAAAAAAAATATCAATTTGTTTTTATATTTGAAATAAAAGTATTCAAATATACCGGGAATACTGTAAGAATGATGTTCGTGAAAAAATCGTTGTTGCTCGTCATATTCTTCATTTTGGCCTTAAATTGTTACAATTTTTGTTGTAATAATTTATTTATTGAAGACTGCGTTTCATACATCGCCCATAAATGATGAAATTAGTAAATCGACATTTAGTTAATAAATCATATAAAATTTGATATATCAGTAATAATTTTTTTTCGATAAAGCACGTGCGTTGTCAGGCGTACAAGAAAGCAGCGAAGTAAAATAAAACAAAATAAGACTATCTGGCAACGCGTATTTCTTATAACAATGAATATTCATATCTGGGTTAGCATTGGCCAACTAAATAAATACACAGAATTTTAGACAGATATCTAGAGAATGTGGCACGTGTTGCGGTAAGCAATGTTCCTTACAATTTATAATCTGCGTGCGAACAGTGTTTATGCTATTGCGAATCAGGGCTTGGGGTTAACACTATAAATTAAACTGGAAATTTTAAATAACAATATTGTGATTATTAATAATTGACTTTTTAATAAATTGCGTGGTATAAGTATTTTTTTATTTCTTCTTCTTCTTCTTCATCAGCCTTCGTCTTTCCACTGCTGGATATAGGCCTCTTCCTTATTTTTCCATTCTTCCCTGTTGTTGGCTATTGTAGCCATTTCTTTCCCCCCACAGCGACAATATCATCGGTCCATCTCTTTTGAGGTCTTCCGATGCCTCTTTTATTTTCCCAAGGTCTCCATTTCAGAACTCTGGGAGGCCATCTTGTAGTACCTATTCTTTTTTTATTTATTTTTCTTAATTATTTAGTTCCATACATAATTTTGTGTGGGGCTAATACATGATTCATTTAAACATATTGCATTTCATCTAGTCATTTTAAAGTTGCTATAATAAAATTTTTGCACTCCTTTTTAAACCTGATTATATTCACTGTTTTAAATTTCTTTCCGTAGGCTATCGAAATTTTTTAAACCTTTGTACGTCATAATATTTTGTGAGGTGTTTTTCTTTTTCTTTCGAAGTCTCATGTTATCACCTCTTCTTGTCGCTCTTGTCTTGTAAGAATGAAAATCACTATTCAGCTTCATCCCGTTATCAAAGTATTTGGGTAATAATCCGTGTCTAGTTTTAAATATTTGCACCAATACATTTTACTGTTTCTAGTCCTATTTTTTTAAAAAGTATTTTCGCCGGGAGACAAATAAAACACTCGAAAACAATTTAAGTTTTACTAATTAACCAAAATCACCGGACGCGTATTCAATTGCAGATCTATTCCGTAATTCGCACTAAATCTCGTACTAGTCACCCGAAAATCTTCTTAGGTGGGTAGGTACTTTATCGCTGTTCAATATTGGCCCATCGCTGTCTGTGGTCTGTCTCTTTCTACGGTTTTTCTTTGCTGTCAAAAGCAACTGTGTGTTTGGTGCAATGTCGTAGCGTATTTATAAAGGCCTTATATTCTTGATATTTCTGGCATGTAGCTTAGTTATTTTTGAATTCTACTAGAATGTTCGGAAGACTTCGATTATGTGTAGTTCGTATTGTTTTTAGACTCTCGCGACGGCATATTTTTTATATATATATACCTACTTACAATTTATTTATCTCGTCTTACTCAGATTCTTATCAGTCTGATCATAATAATTAGACTAGATGTAACCCGTCAAATATGACGGTAATTTAAAAATCGGTTCCTAAAGAATAAGTATTTATTTATTTATAAATAAAATAATGAAAAAAAAGAAAAAAAGCATTACATGAAGTTACGATGGACGGACAGACGGACGGACAGACAACGAAATTATTGTAATTGGGATCTCACATGGCTAATATTACAAACGAAACTACAATAATAATCTCACTGTTACTGTGCGCTACACTGCCAATAAAATAAGTTTCCTCTTTGCATCATACTTCAGGAGTATCTATACTATTAACAGCGCTGCCCCAGCGGACCATAATACTAGTACTCGAAGCGTCAAAGATGCTAACTTATCGGAATTTAGCGTCACCTTTGATAACGTCTTTAAACAGCTAACGAGCCTGAAGGTCAGCAAAGGATCTGGGCCCGACGGTGTACCGAATCTCTTCCTAAGGAATTGTGCAGCCGGTCTCTGCGAGCCCATAACGCATATATTCAGCAAACCACTACAGCTTGGAGTCTTTCCCTCGGCATGGAAACTCTCGTTCATAAGCCCAATTCACAAATCTGGTACTAGGTCTGAGGTAACTAACTACCGCCCGATATGTATACAAGTTGCCATGTCAAAGCTTTTCGAGAAACTAATTCTTCCTCAACTTACATTTGCATTCAAAAATATAATTACTACAAAGCAGCATGGCTTCTTCGGTGGCAGATCTACAACAACGAATCTGTATCTATACATTAACTACATACTCAATGCTCTGAACCAGGGGGTGGATGTACATGCTATCTACACAGATTTCAGTAAGGCTTTCGACATGGTAGACCACGGAATCCTGATTGACAAGCTCGGTCTGTATGGTGTGAGAGGCACAGCATTAGAGTGGTTCCATTCGTATCTAACTGGCAGATTCCTACAAGTCAGAGTTAATGGATTTATCTCTGAAGAGTATGAAGTATGCTCTGGTGTCCCTCAAGGGTCACATCTTGGTCCGATTCTCTTTAATATTTTCATCAATGACATCGCAGACAATTTACTATCCGATTACCTACTATATGCAGATGACATGAAAATTTTCAGAAGAATCATGAATGACCAAGACTTAGAAATTCTTCAGCACGATCTCAATGAACTCCACAGGTGGTGTACTAAAAACAAACTAATGTTAAATATCGGTAAATGCTCAGTAATGTCATTCTCTAGATCACGAAATCAATATCAGGCTAATTATCTCATTGATGGACATCATCTCCCGATAGTCACCTCGGCAAAGGACCTTGGCGTTATTGTGGACCATAAACTGAATTTCTCAAGCCACGTGGAGAAAGTTGCGTCACAAGCTTTCAAGACTCTTGGTTACATCATTAGAGCTGGGAAGGACTTCAGCAATGTCTACACGCTGGTACGACTATTCGACAGTCTTGTGAGACCGATTTTAGAATACTGTTCTGTCATTTGGTCGCCGTATACCAATAAACTAATCAATCAGCTCGAAAGAATACAACGCAAACTATGTAAATGCATCGCCTATCGTACACGATCACCAGGAGATATTGAGACCGTATATAACAGATTTAGAATCAGCAAACTAATCACTCGAAGACAATTGTCTGATCTGACCTTCTTCTACAAATCTGTCAACGGACAGATAGACTCGCCCGAGATCCTGGAACAATTTGGCATTATCACTGCTAGGCCGGATCTAAGAGTGCGTAGATTGTTAGAAACCACTAAATCCACAAAAAGTTACGTGTACAATGGCCCAAGAAATAGGATTGCCAATCTGGTGAATAGCCACTGTGTTGATATCAACTTCTTCGATGAATCATACGTCTCATTCTCATCAGCGGCAAAAAGATTGTTATCACAGTATTAAAATTACCCTCAACCCTATATGATTATACCATGTTGTTACTATGCTAGTATTGTTTTTTTATATATGTGCAATTTTTCTAATCCATTCATTTAAGTCTATTATTTTTGTAAAATCAATGCATATGTATATAGCCGATTGGCGTATGAATAAATAAATAAATAAATAAATAAATAAATATAGGGGAAGTGTACTTTATTCGTACACCTGAGAGATGCTTATTTTTAATTTAGAAATATTCAAAATTTTATAAACCACAGAGGAAACTTTTATCATCACCATGACCTATTTATATCAATTTTTGGATGAAAGATCTGTATTTCAAATTTTTCGAGCATACTCGCTTCGTTAATGTATTTGCAATCCAAAGAAATCTTGTATCGAAGCGAAATTTTCCATAAGAACAAATAAAAATATGAAAAAAAAATGGATTAATATGCAAATATCATTTTATATTTTTCAATTTATAATTTCGTGGGTCTGTTTTCACTTTCACTAACAAAATTGACACTATCTGTGACTTTACCAAGAAACCCATCCCATAAAATGTGATTTTGTCTTCATTTGAAGATTTTGCAGGATTTTTTCTCTAGAACCAATAATGAGACAGTATTTAAGAGCCGTCATTTTGGCTATCGAAATCTACATAAAATAAAATAAATTTATCTGCATGACCTTAGAGAATAATTTCTTTACACGGGCCTAACTCATAAAAGGTTTCATTATTTATTTCAGCAGACCTTTGGGTGACTTATCGCCTTTTGATTCTCTTATTTGTCTAGCAATCGGATGTCCTCAGAGTGATGTGGTCTGTCTATTGCCATTTGTTTTTTGGGGCATTCAATTTTATCAACCACTCCTATCTGCTTTTCTGTCCCCACCTTTCGTTTCCCAACCCTTCGTGTGGTAAATATTACACCCATACATCTTTACTAGTCTCTCTCCATTATCGAAGGTTTTGGACTTCTCTCCATTTCTGTTTTATATTTGACTTTTTTGACTCCACCACACTGCTTATAACAATAATATTTGGAGAGTCTTGTAAAATAACAAAAAATATATAATATAAACGATTTACCAGTACTTATTTACTGTTTCCCTTATCCATTATATATTTAAAACATCTGAATATTTTCACGGTAGGTACTATAATAAAAACGTTATCAAATACAGTACCTACTTTTATCGTCATTAGTTTGATCTCTACCGTGGTTTATATCTGCCGGCAGTGGTTTTCCGGACTGGCAAGTCCTCTGTTTGTTTGTGCTGTACAAACTAATTTTTATTTTTCCCTCAGCGAGTGACTACGGTGCAATTTTGTGCGCATTTTCATTTCATACACTTGGCATTACCTTCACCTCATTTTTTTATACTCATATTTTTTCTTGTGTTTCCTCACATACATGTATATCATGTCACATTCAATTTCTTGTATTGTTGACAGCGAAGCAGTTTTGTGTGGTCGCCTCCCCACGCCGCTTGCATCCTTGTGAGTTTAGCTGGCGTGGGAAGGATGACCACTAGCATAAAAAATGTACCGAATTGGGTGGCGAAGGTGTTGGGCCGATATGGGCCCTGGATGTGTATTAAGACCCTCTTCATAATACATAATTTTATTATTAGTGTGGAACTAATGGTACGACTTCCATCTCGTATCGTTCCACCTCAAAATACAATCTGTTAAATTCTACAAATAATCTAGACATTTTTACTGACAATTTGCTTTTATTTAAAATGAAACTCCGTAATCTCATTTATGACTATTGATTTGATACTTCTTTAACTGAATCCCATTCCCTCCCTCTCCCCACCCCTCCCATTTTATGCATTATCATAATTTAAATCTTTGAAATATTTATTATTTATCACATATTCTTTATCATTGTTTTTATTTAGTTTTTTTTTACCAGCTTCGAGGAATTTTTACTGGACATACTCACGAATATTTTTTTAAATATTATATAAAAAAATAATAATTTAAAATTGTAATGTATGTTCCCCAAATAAAATAAAATAAAATTAAAATAAAAATGACTTATAAAAATAATACAAATCTTAGTAGAAATGTAAAATTTTAAATATTTCACCGGCGAATATAATTTGTAATATATTTTTTTACTCAAGTGGCGTCTCATGACATCAAGTTGTTGGTACGAATTGAACGCAGTTCCCCTACAAGTACCTATTGTTGCAAATAATAAATATATAAACGGAAATATTTATAGCCAATTTCAACACCAGTATTGTATTCAACAATTCCCAAAATAATTTCATACTCAATGTTACAATTACAATGCTCTGGAAGTAAGTCATGTGCAATGTTGGTATTTGAACAAAAAAAAACGAAATGTCTAACGTTTTACATTTAGCAAAATTGTTTACTCAAATTTAGCAAGATCGTATCGGCTGTACACCAAAGCGCAAGTAATTGGTAAATTTGCTCCCGTTTTAAGTACATTACAGTGGCTTTTCAACTGTTGTCATTAAACATCTGAGTTGTTTTCATTATGAATTTTGTAGGATGGTTACTGGTAACAAGAAAATACTTTCTTATACTTTCTTCGCGAGTGTAGAGCGCCACACTGCTCTGTATTGATACACAACTCTCGCCTCACCCACGTTCATACATCTTCGCATACAAGCTCGACGATTATTGAGGCTCCACTGCAAAGGCTTCCTAGACTAGCAAAAAGATACGAACAACTTAACGTTTTTACCATCAACTTTATAATATTAAATATTTTAAAATGTGTTTTGAAAGATTACTGTATTCAGATTGGACTTAAATAAATGGATTGTATTTCAGTTGTTGATGGGATGAGACAACTTACTGTTATGTAATTTTTTAAATTAAATTATGCATTCTTAAAGTTCCTGATTTTTCTATATACTTGCTTTTTATTTTATATTACATTTATTTTTTTGTATTGTGCTTCTGCTATGTACTTACTTTCCACTTTATATTATTATTTTTTCTTGTTTGCATTTCTTAAGAAATCCATTATGTATTGTTTAAAGTATTCATTCATTTAATGTAAACTTTACATTTTAGTTTGTTAAAGTTCTGAAGGGAGTTAATAAATAAATAAATAAAATAATACCACGTTCCACGCGGTCGTCCTTTCTTTCTGGTGCCATCAACACTTGCGTCATATATTTTCTTACCGTTGTTTCTACATTCATCCACTCAACATGCCCAAACCATCAGAGCATGTTGAGAAAATGCCAAGGAGATGTTTTTTTTTTTATTACTACGTCTTGGATTATAGTTATCTTTGATTGAAAAGATTGTTAAATAGCCTGCCGTTGTGTCTTAAAATAAAATAGTTTAAACCAAAATAATCCTTAAATGTGCTGCTGAAATCCGGTCTCTTAGTACATTTTTCTTTGCTTTCAATGTTCAAATGAGTTTTTTTGACTCGTAGACAAATAACATGTCATATCAATATAAAATATTACTTTTATGAAGCTCAAGTAAATATGGGCTTTGAATAACGAAGGAAATTATCGGATTTCTGGACTGAATTCCCGATATTTTAAAGTTAAGCTTGTCCTATGAAAATATAACTACTTTCTGATCTCCTGGAATGGGGTTTGAACCACCGTCCAAAAAATAACTAGTTCTACAACCATTACTCCTTCATTTTGCTAGAGATAACATTAATATATTAAATTATATTTAAATTTATGAATTAATAATTTAAACTTACAAAAACAGACTAACACAATAAAAAAATGTTCAAGAATTAAAAATTGATAAAAAATTCTCCAAAATGTAATACCAGCATAGCACAAAACAATCACCTCATCTGTGATCAAGTACAATGACGTCAGCAAAACGGTAGTGAAAGGGAAAAGTTATGAACAGAAGAGGGTTGCCGTAATAACCGAGGAACGGAGAAATCGAAAGGAAGAGAAGAATACATTTGCCCTGTGGATGCAAATGCACATGTAGAAGGTGATGCAATTCGAGAATCAAATTTGACTGCCATGTCAAGTTCGATTCTCGAACTGCATCACTCATTGTCTATTTCTGATGATGAAAGGAGCAGTCCCTCTCATCATCAGGTATACATAGAATAGATAATGATTATTACCTTTACTTGATGATGAAAAGGACTGCTCCTCTCGAAACTATAGTAGCAATTAATAACTCATATTGTGTGTGTATTACTAAGTTAAAATAACATATATTTTAAATTATTAATTCCTGTTTCGAGAAATTAGCGTAGATGTCATTACAGTAGTCTAAGCCAGAAATTCAACTCAAAGAAAATTATAGGGATACGCATTTACACCTGTCGTACAAAAATGTTCAGAAATGAATACCGGTCTCGCACTGAGAGAGTGCAGAGATGGAGAAATGTCGCGCACCCAGAAAACCAGGCGAGCCTCAAAATCGGAAGAAAGTTTGACCGCCGTTGGTTGGGCGTGTATTGCATACGGCGCGCTTGGCGGTCGGTCCGTGGTACCGTAAAAATAACGGAGAGACAGTGGGGCCACCCCACCCGGGAGACAGTGTTGCATCCGCACCACGGGCTGGTGGGGTGTTTTGTATATATCTCCGCCCGAACCCCAAACAGAGGTAGAAGCAGTTTTCTCCTTAGAAAAGGCTCACCGAGTGTAGATACGAGTTCTGGGAAAGTCCAGTAGCGATCTAGAAACAAGTGTTAGCGAGATGATGGTGAGTGGAATGTTACCATACATTTGCATTTATTTTTTAATTTATTACAACATCTGTAGGATATTTTAAGTGAACCTTGAGAACTACTTTAGATACACCTCGATCGAATGCAATTATATATATATATATATATATATGTATTTTAATATTTTTATATGTGTGTTTGTTCTTAGAACGCAGTTACTGGATTTGGTCCCCAGAGAATGATTAATTCAGATAAATTATAGAAGTCTCACTGAGGCTGTAAGCCTTGGGCGATTGTATAAAAAGACTTCCACACACATTTCTCATATTAATAGCTTCGTCTCTGTGAGTCTTTATTACTGAAACTTATCTTACTTTATTTTTTATCTGTTATATTTATCATAAATATCTTGTGGTTATCCAATTAAATTAAATAAATTACATAATTTGTTTATGTAAACATTTGAATTTGTATATTTATCCAACCGATTTTTGTAAATAATCGTTTTCTTTGTTAGGGTGATTAAATAATCTTCCATGTTATTATCAATTTAAAGAAAATACTTTAAAATATATTTTTTTAATTATTTCGGGTTAGTATTCCCGATGATTTCAGGTGTTCCCAATACATCAATGTGATTTATTGAAGCTTGGGTGTTTTTGTCATGTATTTTGTTACAGTATTTGGGAATCCCGGCATGTTGTAATCTTAAAAATATTTTTTGGAATAAATAACAGGCGATAAGAAGTCCATATTCAATATCCAGACTGAGATAGAATGATTTTGGCCTTCTGTAAATTGTCGTTTTCGAGAGTGAAAGTAAAAAATTTTGTAAACTGAATATTGAAACAGTTAATATTGAAACAGTTGAAATTGTAAACTGAGTATTGAAACTGAAGGTTGGAATGCAAGAAAATAATGAAAGAAGGGGTCATTATATATTTTTATTTACTATTTTCAATTATGCAAAGCAGCACTGATTTTTAAGAGGTCTGTTAATTGACTGACAATGTATTTTGTTATCTGAGTTTATCGATTCATTAATTGTGGAAAGATTATGCCCGTGACCCTTCGAGTCGTTAGCCTTTAACCTTTTTTCACAGAGCCTGCTCTCATTTCAGAGCCTCTCTAACATTTGAAAGTAGTGTAATAAAGTATAATTTCGAGTGTTCATCCAAGGTTACACGGTATGTAATAAGTTCGTATCCAAGTTACACGGCATGTAATAATTTCGAAATTAATTGAAATATTTATTTTATGGTCATATTAGTGGATTAAAATTTCTCATTACAAGAGTTATAATTTGAATATACTAACACTTGTTCATTTATTAAACAAAACTTTCAAGTGCTTCAGTTTAAAAAACCATTATATTTAAATCTAACATAGAGCGTATTTACAAACAAATGCATATAAGATTTGGCAAGTTAAACTTTGGTATTTAATTTTTAAAAATTACATCTGCAAATTACATCTACCTACTTCGCTAGCTCAGAGTGCGACAGAAATCTAATATCATCGGTTCTCTTATACTTGATATTTCTCTTCTATCAAAATAAGGTGACACTTTTAGTTAACATGCGATCCATTATTTTTATTTTTTAATAGTTTGAACAATTTACAAGACAGGGTAATTTTAGGAATAATTTCTTTATATGGCACAAATTCTTGCGTTACCGAGAATCACGTTTCAATTATTTTTTCAATTTTTAAAATTATTTTTATTGTGTGTATAATGTTACAGGTCTAAAAATCTATTATGAATAGTGAGTTTATCTTGCAGTTCCGTGGGGACAAAATACTAAATATTATTTGTAACACTAGGCTTATGAAGGTATGCTTTCCTTTCGATTTCCGCGTCAGTTAATCTCGCAGTTTAAAACTTACACGCGCACACCGAATGATAATAAATATTGCGCAAGTGGCGAGTGTTTTCAGTATTTTTGTACGTCTGTTTGTTCGGATAGTAGCTGGACCACGTGGGGGACATTACGTGAGGTTCACGAACCATTTTCCATTCCAATACCGGTAGAGATTGTAAACGACACAAATACATAACAAAATAATTACTTCCGTAACGACTGGACTGTAACTTTACTGAAACTAGTTTAAAATTTTTAACTAGTTTACTGGATTTGCATGTTATCTCACATGCTGTGCAAACGCTACTGACATCATTTATCGATTTACATATTGTGAATGAAGATTTAACTAATTAAGGATAAAAGAAGTCTCGCAGGGACGAAGCTAATTTATTTATATATGAGGAAAGTGGATGCAAATCTTTTACACGATGGCTCAGGGCTTATAACCTTCATGAACCGGCTTAAGTGATCACTCTAAACAATGCAACGTTCACCAATTCCATCGTAAGAACATCGACAAATTATTAAATTTTGAAAGTTCTATATATGTTTTCCAAACAAGAATCTTTCATATATTTCTGTGGTCTCTGCTAGGGACATCTGTTAATTTTTTCTCATTAACAAGTGAGTATACGGAGTTTTCGTAACTAATCATGATACCTCTATATTTTATTGGTAGATTTAACTGGTTTATTGTTTTAAGTAACTAAGAGGCTGTTGTTTAAACATGGATTAAACGAATGTAACTATCTTGTAACTTAAAGAAAATCGGTTCCTTGATAATAGTTTACTTGAAAGTTAACCGAAAAATAAGTTTAGTTTTTAAAATTATATTTAAAATGTGCTAATGCAAACGAAATTCACCGCCTTTCCCATGGTTTTGATGCTTTTTGTATGGAAAGGTATCAATTTTTTTTTTGTCAGGTTCCGTATCTTTTAAAAACATATATCTTTATAAATTAACACAAAATAAAAGATGTAACCAATTAATATATTACTAAACCATGGAAGTTTTTGAAATGAAGAAAATATATTTACATGTTTTTTTCAATGGTATTACAAAGATAACGATTATCTTGATTTAATAAAAAAAAAAAAATCGTTCAGTGTTTTTTTTTACATCTGATGTTTGAAAAAAGAGTTTATTTTTGGCGTAATTTTTTAAACCCTTTTCATATATTATGTAGTTTACAACTTTTTTTTTCAACATATTAAACGATCGGATATTATTATTTCAAACTGAAAAAAAAAATATTGTGTTCATAATTGCATCCTTAACAGGAATAGCAAACCGAATATTTTTTGTACCAATAATTTAATTGAATATTTTTATATATCGTTTAAATATAAGGAGATATCGGTTCCAATTTAAGCATTGGATGTGTAAATATTTTTTTAATGTAAGTACTTTTATTTGAAGTTACCGAGACAGGCCCTTACTATTGTATCGCATACACCGCTTGTAGGTGAGTGTTATAATTATTTTCCCTGTGAAGGTTTTATTTGAAGGCTCATTATTATAACCAGTACAGTTAATAGTGTGGCGTCAAGTACCATTATAGCACCATTTCCGACTACTTATTACCTTATTAAAATGATTTTACTTCGTGCCGTAATATTTTTAATTGCGGCGTATTATCCAATGCAATTTATTTCTTCAGTGAAAATCGAGCTGGTTTCGTAAATTATTTATGTAAAAAGAATTGAAATGTCTTTTCTGTCAGAACTAGGTCTGCATTGAAAAAAATTAGAGCTAGAAAAGACAATTTGATTTTTATTCCAACTATAGATATCGGTGTATAAGTTAATATAAGTATAAGAAGTTTGTAGACTTAGCGAAATTGATATTCTGAAATGTATAAAATGAAAAGGTATTATTTTTCATTTGCTTAGTAAAATCTTTTGATGTGATGAATAATTCATCAATCAATTCATTAATGTAGTGCCATATGCAGGGTCCTAAAGAGTAACCGTGCAAAATTAGCTTTTGATTGATTAGGTACTTCATTAAAATTATTAACGAATGTATAAAATTACATCTTGATTATAAATAAAATCATATGTTTGTTTATATTACGGTGCGATCTGGCGTCGAAAAAATTTTTTTAAATTTCTACTCCCTTTCTTTTAACTCGTAGCGTCTGCGGTTTGTCTGCCGGAAAAACTTTGAATCGATTTTTAACCCTTTTCCCGTGATCCAATCGAGCTAAAACTTTGCAGGCAAAGTTTTAGCTCATGGTGACGAAAAAATGATCTAACAAATTTTTGCTTATTTTTTTTAATAATTATAGTATAATTTTGGATTTTTCGAAATTTTAATGTTTTTTCTAATTTGAATAAATTCAAATGAGTAATGAGCCAGACGCGTGCAGTAAGCACGAAACCTGATTCAATGAGAAAGGGAGTATAATGAAAACTTGGTTTTTATGGGTTAGTTTTTTTAAAGGTCAAATTTTTTGTTCATTTTCATCATGAACTATTGAGATATGAAATGTCCGTTTAAGTTTAAGAATACATGTGAACTGTTTATTACATATTCTTCTAAATGTTCAGACAGTGAAATATGAGTGTAGAATCTAAAATAAAATACGAAGACTATTTACCAGTATATGTTAAGATCTGCTTTGAATAAATAATTTGTGATGACCTGAATTATTTGAAGCATGAATTTTTTCAGCGTTTTTCAGTGACATATTTCATATTAAGCAGAATGAAATAAGCATATCCATAATTTATAAATTATTAAATTTAACACCTCAGTAGTAATAAATTGACACATTTATTTTCAATGCATAAATAAATAACATTACCATCTCGAGGCATTTCGATTGTGTGATAATTTCAACGCCGTGACTCGACAGTTTCGTCGGGCCGAGCTTATTGTGCGACATGAATCGGCCGAAATCGTATCACACGCTTGTACAAATAAAAATATTACAAAGCGCGCGCGCGCCTCGGCGCCACGACCGCGACGGCCGAGTCCGTACGGGCGCGCGCCGCGAGCGCCGACAGCGGCCGTCGGCAGCGCGGTTTACTTCGCCCTTTGAAGACATCAACGCCCGGACAAGGCCGGCGCCCGCGCGTCAGCAACACTCGGCTGATTTCTGTAGTTATTTCGGAACTATTATTGCATTTGACCTCCTTCAAGGATTTTTCACTTCCTTACACGTTGTTCAGACTAAAATATTCAATTATTCGATCTAATTAATGTGTATGCGATTTTTTAGCAGTTTTTTTTCTTATTTATTCTAAGCGCAATGTAAAGCCACGGCAGAATATCTTTATTTTAATGCGGAGAGTTAGTATGGAGTAGCGAAAATTCTTGAATCTTGAAGTGAATCTTGGAAGAGTATCAAAGTAATTACTTTCATACAGGTAACATTTAATTTGAAAATGTGATTGCATATATATAGTCCATACAAAACGTAAGGGAACATGTCCGTTTAAGAAGGCTGCTAGTTAGATATCCAGTAATAATAATTTCATTCTCTGTACTTATATTCGTAACTTCCTGTATTTTTTTTAATAAATACTTTTTCTTTAGGACCCGGCGGGTAACATGGACGTGATTCCCCTCTCCCCTTTACTCCACCCTCTCCCAACGATATATTTTCTATACAAATCTACACCGTTTAACAGATCTTACCCAAATTATAATTTCCTCATCCTTGCATCACAGAGACAGCGAAGAGGCTTTGTGTGGTCGCCTTGCCACGCCGTCTACACGGCGTCAGCGACGTAGCGAGGATGACCGCTTTAGCATTAAAATAATCTCAAACTGGGTGGCGAGAGTGTAGGGCTGATGTAGGAGCTATTGCTAATAAAACGACCCTGGGTATGCGGTGGATCCCTCTTCGCTAGATCTTATCCAATTTTTTTCATAATTGAAGATTAATTAAAATTTTTGTCAAAAATGAGTTAATAAGCCGTCTAAACTAAATATTATACACTCTTTCCATTGGAAATAAGTTCAGAACTTAAAAATAATTAGAACATGTTCAAATCATAGGGATGAACATGTTAATTACAGTTTTTCATAAAAATCAAATCAATTACTAATGGGAAGAGCATGTTATCTTCAATAATAACATGTTCATGCCATCATTCTGAAATTAACACACCTTTTAATTTGATTGGAATATTTATGGTTAGTATAAATTTTACTCTGGCAGTACTGTCATATATTTGCTTTTATTTAAAGACTATTATAAAATGTACTTATATATTATTTTTCAATAATTTTAAATGCTACATACCACGTTTTGTATTATTAATTAACATGCCAGGTATTTTGTAATTTTGGATAATGGATGGTAAAAACGGATAGCATTTGAAGGGTTGTTTGATGTTCGTGTTTTACCAATTTTAAAAAGGTGTTATTCTATTAAAAATGAGTTCCAGAGGTGAAAAAATGGTTGCTAGCTGCATTTTTAGGGAAAATTAGTATATTTTTATTTTTTTGTGCATAAATGAGTTTTTTTACTTTGTAAATACTTTTTTGATATTTTATTGACATAATTCAATAAAAATTAATCTTGAATTAGCAACAAAACATATTTTTTAAAGGCGAAATGCAAATGTCTAATTATCTCAAAATGACTTGAATGTCCTTCAACTTCTTGCCATGGGGTCTTCAATTATTCTTAAATATTAAAGAGAACTTCATTTTTACCGGTTACATCTAGTGCATCTAGTAAATAATAAAAGTTCGTCATTCTTGACGGGTTATAGCCAGTATACCAATGTTTACAATTGCAACATTCATCACTTTTCAGTAATGTGCCTTTATTTATTCTGCTAGTACTATGGACCATAAAGGTCCAAGGACTCCTTCACGACTGCCCTCCAGACAACCAGGTACATAAATCCTTTGTCCCAGCTGGCAACATATTTTTTGCATTCTAAGAGTGTAAACCTACCTTCTGTGGACAGTCGAAAGGTTTCTTGCCGTAGGCCCTTTTTAAAACTCATGGAACAAAAATTTCCTTGACTGCATTCGCCTAATTCTTGCAGGTCCAAGACCTATCCAAGTCTTACTTCGGTAGGCTCGTACAAAGGTGCTTTGTGCATCTAATAGGGCTAATCTTCTCTTGTTTACATCTTTTCAGAGATATCTGATGCATTTTATCAGTTTCATAGTGAATTAGATGCATTATCTGATGAAACCAACAGTGTTCAAACCCTAACGGCCAGCGAAGAAAGTGTTTGATCTAAAATTGCCCGAAAAAGTATTGGAAGGCTCAAGCTGAGATGGTAGGATGGCATTACTAAGCAATAATACTAGGTATTACCTTGGAAGCGCACAGTTTTGGAAAAAAATATAGTTTATAAAATTATTAGATACGTCCTGGATCCACACTGTCTGGTATGTCATCGATTATAAATAACAAGTTCTTTAACTTCTAATTAACTCTAACTTCTATTTTCTGGTTGGGTTATCACGTATCATGAGCAAAATGTTTGTTGCTTGCTTGTCCCTTGCTTGTTGATTATTGAAATAAAAAATAATTGACTTAAATTTATAAAAAATGTTAAGTATCATAAGATAACGAGTAAAATTCAATGGACCCTTGTGCAGTAATATTATCCAATTTCTTTTTTATTCACTGGGGTATTTATTCCCAAAACGAGTTGATGACAACTGAGCAGAAATAATATTCATTGAATACGTTGAATTTTTAATTAATGTACAAGATATCATTTAATCATTAAAAATGTGAATGACGCATTGGTGTCGGACATCGAATCTGTCGTTTCATTTATCAAGCCTGCACAGACAATTAATCAATACACCATAACCTGATTGCTAAATTGATAAAAATT